>PVJH01037986.1:0-17514 GCA_004026705.1 Nesogale talazaci | reverse complement strand
CAGACAGGGTTCCTGCCCTGAGGGGGTTGGGGAGGCATGTCAGCAAAGTGTAAGATTGTCGGTATATGCCAAATCAGCAATATAACCAAGAATTGCATCACCTATCAGAAATTCTTAAGGAACCTATAAATAAATAAATGATAAAATAGAGGAAAGAGGTAAGTAGTGAGGGGTGGGTGGACTGAGAAGGCAGATCTACTGTACAATATCTTATTTAGGGCAGCCTTCTTCTTTAGAAGGTTCAGTTAAATAACTAAGAAAAGTCAAATGGGGTTTGAAAGGGAGCACACAGTCACTCATTATCTTGGTCCTTCGTGGTTCTGGACATGAGTGCCCCAGGGCATTCAGTGGTCACCTCTGTAAAGGGGTGGGCATTGCAGTGTGGTTAGAGCAAGGAGTCATGCCCTGCTACTGGGAGGTGACCACTGTCCAGGTACCAACCTCATTTATTGACCAGTGTGGTGTTGAGAGCTACTTATACTCAAATTAGCTGTAGGAGTAATGGCCTTTTTGGCCAGAAATCAAAATTCTCATAAAGGCAGAAGGGAAAATGGAGGATGAGAATGAGGGAGAGACACCTGGACTGCTTAAATTGGATGTTAGGACCTAAGTCTAAGAGGGTGGTTGGGGGGTGGGGTACAGATCTTCCGCCTGTGGTCACAAGTCCTACAACCGGGGATTAAGCTCCACGCTTGCCTAACATAAGTAACAACAGTAAGCTGTCACTGTCCTGAGCCACAAAAGACGGGATGACTCTACTTATTTATTTTTATGAATTGTTTTATTAGGGGGCTCATACAAGCCTTACAACACTCCATCGTTCAATTGTATGAAACACCCTGGTACATTGGTTGCCTTTCACATTTCCAACGTGAGATGGTTTCCTTTCTCTTTGCCTCAGAGCCATGCTGCTGGAGAGAGGTGAGAAGCCAGCAGACACAGGTGTGCAGAGCCACTCTGCCAGGCCGTTGAGGGAGATAGTTGGCAAAACAGAAGGCTGGCAAAACTGAGGAAGCCCACCAATGAGATGGGCCAACACACTGGCCGCAGCAATGCACTCTGGCACAATGACACGTGTTAGTATCCACTAGGACTGGCTGCATTTTGTCCTGTTGTACTTAGACATGTTGTGCCTTGGTAGACTCTCAACATCCCTTAACACCAACACCAACAACAGGAGGGCAACAAAAAGGTAAAGTCATTGACTGTATACTTTTCCATAGGGTGGTTTTCATCACTTAAGAAAAAAAAAACACGTGTCCACATTCGATCTCAGTGTTTAGGAGGTACTAGCTCCTCTTCTCAAATATCTGCAACTGTTCTCCAAGGAAGTCCCTGGGTGTCACGCACAGTTAAGTATTCAGCAACAGACTGAAAGGTGGTTACTTCGAATCTATGCAGAGGCGCCTTGGAAGCCAGGCCTGGTGATCTACTTCTGAAGGAGCACAGAAGCTGAGCAACCTTGCAGGCCACACCATTCTGCTCTAACATACGGGGGCTGTTGGTTTTCTCCAGGGAGACGATGCTGAGGTTCAACTAAGTTCTCTCGTCTCTTTAATTCATTAGAGAACAAAAGGAAAAATATGTTTCTGAAAACAGATAAATAATAAATAAATAAATAAAATCTACTCTTTTCATTAACAAAAAGCTCAGCCCTGGGTTTTATACTTTGGAACTTAATGAAACTCTGATTTCACGTGGAGGCTCATCAGCAAGCCAGAAAACCATCTCTTGGCACCTTATCGTTCCAGGAATCCCAGGCTCAAGACTGCTCATCATTTTCTCTCCCTTCTTTGAAAAGAAATGTGTTCTGTTGTGTCATTGTTGAGAATGTAGTCAGCAGAACACATACCGCTTCAACAATTTCACAGGGACCATCCAGGAACGGCACATTCTCCAAGTTGTGTAACCAGTCTCACCCACTGTTTCTGATTGTTCCTCCCCCGTGAACACAAACTCACCATCCCCTAAGCTTCCTGTCTGGTGTGTGGTGGTGGTGGTGGGGGGCGGTTCCTCTGATCCCACAGAGATAGCGAGAGCTTCATAGCATGTTTTCCTAGAGACAGACATTCTTGACCGGTGAAGTTAAACTGTTGTTTGGTTTTCAGAACGCTTCAGGGGATACTTTTGATCAAGGCTGCTATCTCTTAATGAAAGATTCACGGGGCAAGAAATTCTGTGGCCCGCCTACCCTCAGGTCAGCCAGTCCAGAAGTAGCCACCCGACCTGCCGGCAGGAAGCTGACTCACACCCCTCCTAGAGAATCAGGACTCTCCTGCACATCCAGGCTTGTCCACCAAGGTGCTGTCTGCATTCCTGTCCCATCTGTCCTCGAATCCCTGTGACTCACACCTCCACTCGCCCACACCCTCCCTCACGCCCCCATCACTCTTCAGTGTTCCTGGGAACTGATGACTTTATCTTCATGAAATGTTATGACAGAGGACAAAGCTTGGGCAAATTTGTAGAATTTTCCACTTGCAGAATCCTCATCCTAAAAAAGGTTTCCATGTTCAGAGGACGAGCACTAACCACAGCAACCACTAATAAAAAGTAACCATCCCGGAGCACTTGCCATGTGGTGGGTGCTTATGAACATTCTATTTTGAACATTTGTTTGTGCCAAGGTCTTTGAATGGACGGGTATCATTTTATCTTTAAAGCAGCCTTGCAATTGCAAAGGAGAGTATTGAAACGCAGTGAGCTTGGGCACTTAAGAGTTAAATAGTAGCCTGTAAGTGGCAGACGTTAGGATTCAAGTTCAAGATTTTGGGCCTAGGTTTTAAATCCCTGCATACCATTACTATCCACTTGGAAACACACTGTGCAGTTATAACAGTAGTAAGTATTTAGAACAATGACAAAATATATTAATTTTCCATAATAAAAGAATGGTGGAATGAAGAATAGAGTATCAGGAGATAGAGAACCAGCTAGGTTATAGAGTGCCTAGTTGGTATGATAGCTATCATACTTGGCTACTAACTCATAAGGCTGGAGGTTCGAATCTACCTGGAAGCACCTTGGAGAGAAAGCATGGCAATGGAGTTAGTGGAAGAACAGCCACTTGAAAGCTTATCGAAGACAGTTCTACCCTGACCCACATAGGCCAGAACCAACCCCGGAGCAACTGACTTCAGTTAGTTATTGTATCAGTCAAGACAGTAGATGGCAGATAAACTTTTTAATTTGGGGAGGCTTTAATAAGAGGACCGCTTATAAAGTTTGGGAGAGGGATTAAGGGAACTAGAACGGGCGGTGCAAAAATTGAAAGTTGTGACCAGGGAGCATCCCCAAGGACAAGAGGAAGGCACAATGAGAAGCACCCAGCGAGAAAGCCACATGGAGGGGACGGCCTGGGCGTGAGTCTAGCTCAGGCCCATGGGAACAGCCAGCCGTGGTACTGCGACGGTGGAAAGTGAGGGAGGAATGCCCCTGCCCGTGTCTCTAGATCCGTTGATCGCCATGATTTGATCAAACCTAGTTGACAATGAAAAGACAGTGGATCTCATGGGTCCAGTCACTATGATCCGCTTTCAGGGCAGGGAGCAAAGTCTCAAAGCGTAAAGGGAAATGTGAAGGGCAAACAGAAATATGCCTCACAGTCACCATCCTAGATTGTCAAGTGGGACACATCTCAAGTCCCCGTGACTCAATTTCCTCATCATGGACATGAGAAAATGGGACCGAACACACTTGATTCTGCCTTCCAGCTCTGATATTTTAAGGTTTCATGAATCCACCCTCTCTCCATCTCCTAAATGATTTACAGAACAACTTCAAAAGACTCCCTATGCCTACACAAGGCAGGCATAACGGCATCAGGTGCAACTTCCTCTCTTGAGTACTGATGAAGGTGTGAAAGCAGATTGTGCCTGGGCTGGGAGGGCATTGCTTATCCCAAACAGTGACCAGGAGAGTGACAAACAAGTTAAGAAAAAGACTGAGGGTTTGAAAAATTGTCCTGATAAAGGAAATATAGAATGAACAATCACTTGCTCTCTTTGTATTGTAAAAGAAAAGTACATAAGAAAGTACTGCCAAATATACTTGGTAAAACTGATAGCAGATGTCTTGCCATGAAAAGTCCACGCCCGTCTATGTTCTCGAATAGAACCAGTGGCCACCAGGCAAGGCGCTGAATTGATAGTGTTTGCAGGTGTGGCCTTGGGATGGCAGAATGAAGTGGTTAGACAAGGCAGGAGGTGATTACAGCCCCCCTCAATCATATGAGGACATGTCCTAGTAGCCTTACTGTCGTTTAGGAGCCCTGGTGGCATAACCAGTTATGGGCCCATTGGGCTGTTAGGAACAAGATCAGCAGTTCAACCCACCAACTGCTTCCTAGGGGAAAGGTGAGGCTATCTTCTCCTAGAAAGAACTGCTGTGTTGAAACACACAGCGGCAGTTCTACCCTGCCCTAAAGGGTCATTATGAGTATGGATTAACTCAATAGCAGTTAGTTTTCTCAGGTAGCAGATGAGCTGTTTCTAGTTCACTGGGAGACTTGAACTTGCCTCCGTCAAGAGCAGACCTGGCTCTGGATGAGGGCATCTGCCCTCCCCATGTGCTTCTTACAGGAGGCTGGGGTGCTGTTTCGATGGACACCTGCTTGAATGAATGGAGTTGCCCATTACAAAATTATTGTTTTGTCTTCTCTAAAGAGACTATATGACATTTTCATCAGCATTCTTGATGTTTTTCTTCTTAAATGAGGGGAGATGGAAACTGGTAAGGTCTCAGGACACCGGACCCTAGAAATCAGTTAGAGTTGGTGAAGGGGTGAAAGTGAAGATGTCTATGTTGATCTACTCCACATTGATACATTTATGGTCTGAAAACCAAAATGAAATTGGAGAAAACAGGAGAAAATGGCAACGCTATGGGTGTTAACTGGGGTGAAATGAAAGCTAATAACCTATACATGGGCAGCGAGAAGTCAGGGAGCTGGTGAGGGGGAATTATTGAGGGACTTGGCAAGGGGTTTAAACTGTTGAATATCAGAGGGATGATCTGAAATGTAACTTCCCACCTAATTAGCAGTTTTTTAAAACCCTTAAAATATAAAATAACAGACAACATGAAATTAGGAGCCTCTAAGAGTAGTTGTTCACATGTGTCTCAGCCACTTCTGTGTCACAATGCAGAATGGTAAGACATCAAAACTTTAGACGCAGATCAACCCCCGATACGAACACATCTGCTTACCAGCTGTATGATCTTGAACACACTCTTTGCTGTTGCTTTCCTCATTGAGAGAAAAAAAAGATACTACAAAGATCTTATTAACCACTAATATTCTAGAGGTTTTAATGGTTCAAAGAGCTCAATTAATAGTCCAACTACCACGATTTTGTTATCCAGGAGCAGCTCTAAACTATGAGAACCTGGTGACCCCCCTTAAATGAATGGGCGGCAGCGGCCCCAATTCTGAAGGCAAAGGTTGCACCTGACTGTTTTTTGTACAATCGCAGATGCCTGCGGCAGAACAGTCTCTTAAAAATCTGTGTTACACTCCATCTTTGGCACCCATGGGCAAGAATTATCCACATTTTCGGAAGCATTTCAGAATCAGCCAGCCCCCCTTCTCTAGACCCCACCCTCACCTTTCTGTGCCTGTTTTTAAACACGTGTGAACACGGAGCACCAATAAAGGGCAAGGCCAATCGTACACTTTCATTAGTACACAGAGTGCTACCACAAATAGGCCTCTGGAGGGAGAAAAAAAATGGTGACAGATGTAGAGTGAGGAACTTGAAAGAGTATTTTGGCAACAGACATGGGATGCTTGGCTTCACAGATGTTTACAGTTAATAAATCCCATTTTAACTCTATTTCCACAGAAGCATTTCCTGGTACCATACCTGGCAGCCATCATGGAGGTAGCAGGGAAAAAAAAGTCAGATTGACAGCTTGGTGGACACGAGAGCTCATGCACTCCTCCGGGCAGACACCCTGCACCTCCTGTAGGAGGCTGCAGTGCAGGGCCCTCTGACAGGCCACTGCCAGGCCCTCCTCTCTCCTCTCACTGCGACTGCTCGTCCTCCTCACTGAGACAAGGTCCTGGAAGACCTTGGTCTGCATGCACATCCATCCTGGCCCCTAGACTCCCCCACATGCTTCCCACCAGGAAACCACACAGCCTGTGACGGGCCAAAGACCCATCTTTGAAAAGAAAGCTCTGCTTGCCTTTGGTTGGTCCAGCAGAGCTACGTGGTGAGAAGGGGCCAGCTCCCCATGGGCAGTAGGCCCTGGACTGGGTGGGGCGCCCATCCCTGAGTCCTTGCTGATGACAGACACTCACCAGCACTCCGTCTGACACAGCTGAGGCCTTCTCCAGCTGGGAGGTAAAAAAAAAAAACATAATAGGCACTATCTCCCCCTCCTCCCCCTGTTTTCTCCCTTCCCTGTAGACAGACTCAGCGTGAGGTTCCTGAGGAATTAGTGGTGGGAGGACGACTCCCCCGCTGGCAGCCAAATGCCAACCGCACACCCTGTCCATGTAATGTGTCTGACATTTCTGCATCTCTCCAGGTTAACATGGTCTGGCACTGATTTTTAGGAATATCTCTTAAAACCATCTCTGTGTGTGTGCCTGTATGTGCGTGTGTGTGTGGTTTCTGTTATTTCATGGCATCGTTGTGTGTGTTTAATTTTTTTTTAAAAGCCTCTTTGTTGTTGACACATCTCTGCTTTGGCATTTCCACTTAGGCGGAAGTAATTGGTTTCAGAAGGCTGAAAAACCCTTATTTGAAACCATGTGCACATTCCTGTTGATGGATGCCATAAAATGTTCAAATATCCTCTTCCCTCAAGTAAAACAAGCGTTAAAATCCAGAAGGATGAGCTGTGATTGACAACCTAGCGTGAACCTAGCGTACTTACATTTTAACTACCTGTTGTCAAAGGATTTTAAAGCACCTGTGTCAGGAATGGCCGTACTCCTTCCTGGTCAGTTCCTTTTAGACAGATGTGATCAGGTTTGAAAGGAACTCTTCCTCTCCTCCTGCTCTGGAAAAACACTGCACTTCTCCTTGTGCTTCTTCAAGCACAGAGGGCTGAGCGCTTCCTCTAACTTGCCACAAGGGGCAGTCTTTGACGAGGAGAGGGATCACCCGAGCCCTATCTTGTCTGCAGTGAAGGTCAACTCCTAAGACCACATACCCAGAAAGTGAAATGTTTTCATTTCTTTGTTTTCTACAGGGTTTGGGGAATTGTTCTTTCCCTAGGAATGCTATGGCCTCGTTGTTGAAGTGAATAGCAACATTGTGGCTGATGTGATTTTGACCAGCTAACTGTGGACTTGAGCCCATGATGATCTGGGGAAGGCAGTTTCAGAAGAAAGCCTGATTGGATGGAAAGGCTGAACATCCGTGGTTTAAAAGGCACCTGCAGCAGGGAAAACCTCAGAGTCCGCTATGTACCTGCAACAAAGTACAGCACTGGCCAGCTCTTCAAGAGCCTGAAGGAAACCCTGAGTAGAAATAACCATTCACTGTTTCTCTTTGAGTGACCCCAAAACATGTCAAACTGTTGCTATCAAGTTAGCTCATAGCGAATGGCACCGTGTGTAGATTAGAACTGTGCTCTGCAGAATGGTCAATGCCTGAGTTTTCAAAAGTGAGTGGCCAGCCCTTTCCTCCCAAGCATTTCGAAGTAGCCTTGAGCATGTAAGCTTTTTGTTTGCATTAACCCCCTGCAGTGACTCTACCTGATGACCACCAGTGCCATTAAGACTCTGGATCCAAAGACCAAATTGAGGGTTCAAGTCACAGCGTGTGACTCACTAATTGTATAAGCTTTTCCCAGAAACCCTTGCTTTTGTGAGAACTGAGTTATACATGTGGACGTATCTCTCACAAGAGAGGAATTATGTTCCATTTCACTCTTCGGTAGACTTTACTGCCACAAATATCCTCTTCTAACTCAGTCCAAATTAAGCTACCTGAAATTTCAGTGGACTTACCCCCAACGTATTGGGAAATCTTGACTCAGACAAACTAAATCCCATTCTCTTCCCCTGCTATTCCTTCACACAACTCTAATTTGTCCCTAAATATTCTCCAGGACAAGCCTTCTCATATCTCACAGGATTTGATCCCATAATTGTGTCTCCTGATTTTACGTCATCTTTTTCATTCACATTTGTCAACATCCTTAGCTTGTGTCATCCCCAACTGAACAGGATTTTCTAGGTGTGATTTAAGATTGCAAAGCTATGGAAGGGGTTCATCTCTCTTAGATAAGACATGCCATTTCTTCTACCTTCAAGACCACTAGATACAGTGAGAATCCATAGTCATATGGTCACCCATGATTTTGACCTAAAAATCATGATCTGTTACAATTAGGAATAAGGAAGTCCCCTCTTGGTCTCTTCTCAGTGTGGCATCAGTGTGGAGAACTCAGTCAAACACTCTCTAATGTACAGCCCCATATAAATAAATACTTGCATTTATACCGAGTGCCAGGAACTTGCTGAAAAATCTGTTTCATTGCTCTCCTGGATGCAAAGCTATATCTGGAATTTAGTTTGCAAAATACCTGGGTCATCCAGTCAGTCAAAACACTCCAACACCCACAGGGCCACCCAAAGAAACTCAGAGACCTTAAATAACTTACCCAAGGTCAGAGATAGGTGGGAAGTGGCAGGTTTGGGAGATGAGCCAATCTGAAATCAAGGGCTCGAATTTTCCCAGTGCTCTCTGCATGACCATCGGAACATTTTTCTTTCTGATGATCTTGGTATAACCCAACCAGTTTCTTTTCAAGAGAGAATTGCCAGGGAAGCTTGGCAGACTTTCAATCACAGCATGCGGGTGTACTTGCTGAGCCACCCCCAAACAGTGCTGTGTAGGTGAGGGCAATGAGACAGGATCATGAGTCTGACCATGACATGCTTCAAGAAGGGACACCAAGGGTTAATTTGTAGGAGAACTTGGTGTCAGTCCTTCTCAAAGGGTCCCAAGTCTCTTAGGGTGATGGCATCAGGCCCTCTTCATGTGTGGTGGCATATTCTGTGTGCCTCTGCTTCTGTATAGTGGCAGGAGGGCCTTTAAAGAAGAGAGACTTGTTCCTGACATCCTTTGCTGCCAAGACTGTTAGATTTTAAGAAGCAAGGAATGGGGGATGTCAACTGCTTTTTATTAGAGAACATGAGCCTGAAAGTAAAGTGTGTATGCATGTGTGGCTGTGTATACACACTTTTTTTTAACTGCAGTAGGAAACATGTTTTTACAAGCAGTTTCCTAATTCTGTATTATGGATTAAATTGCATTCTGTGGCCCCCAATGCTGATGAGTTGCTAATCCCTGGTACCTGCAAATGTGATCGTGTTGAACAGGAAACGATAAGGGAGTAGGGTGCAGTCTCATTCCATCTGGGAGATGTCCTCATAGACGAGGAGACGAGACACAGAGACCCACAGAGGGAAAGCAGGCAGGCATGTGCTGATGGTGCTAGCTGTAGCGGTTTCCAAGGGACACCTGAGGCTACCAGACGGTGCGGGAGGCAGAAAGACGCATACCGTGAGCCTTCAGAGAGAACACAGACCTACCAGCAAGCTGACTTTGGACTCCTAGTCTCTAGAATGGTGACGGCTCTAGTCTCACAAGTCCTCACTGTGCTCTATGTAGTTAGGGTAGCCCTAGGAAAGAAGCACAGTCTCAAAGTGAAATAACAAAAACAAACTTCAATGAAAGTATATTTCAGGTCATCCATGGTGTTGGCTCCTGCCCAACATGTGAGAAGATGGTTCCTTGATTTTCACAGCTCCTTGCTCATTTGATAGTCTCTAATTCCTCCGGTGCTGCCACAAGTTGCACTATGATAACTCTGTGTACACAAGTACCTGCTCTCTTACTAAGGCTGGGCAGCCCCAAGGGGTAAGGACTAATGATCCTGCCATGCTCTCCCTTGACAGCATCATGCACTGTGACACCCTCTTATGGGTTCTTCCAATATTGTTCTTGCCTCTTCTCTAGACCTTTATCTCATGGCTGGCAAAGCATCCCTCACAAACAACCCCAATCATGACACCCTCCTTTCTGAAGGAGGCATCTCCTTTATTGGCATCTCATTTTTCTGACGATGGATTGCATACTTGTTCAACAAGGCCAACAAATTCACAGTCTGTTGCTTGACCATTTTAAAAGTTACCATTTCCCATTGTCCCACTCTCTCTGACAGAAACACTGTCCTTTCTGTTCATAGAAAATGCCATGTTCCCTCCCAGTTCACAAACGCTCTTCCATCTCCCTTCCTCCTCTGGTTCCTTCTAGTTAGTCTATTAATCAGCTCACTCCTTTAGAGAAGTCTTTCCTGACATCACACTCAAGGCAGGTTTGCCTGATGTGACATGTTGTCATAGCATCCTATATAGTTTTCTCCAAAGATCTTCCTAAAACTTATTTCCTGCTACACTAGTGAAATATTATATAATCACACCATAAAATGTTAAGTCCTAAGTTCTGAGAACCCCTTTAAAGAGCCATGTCACTAAAGGAAAACATTCTCTCTCCAGGAAATAAATGGTGCTGCATGTCTGCATGTTTAGTTTGGAAGGTGAGGTGGGGTGCCACAGAAATCTCCCAATGGCTGCTGGATCATATAAACATGGATACTCACTGCCATCGAGCTGATTACAACTCAGAGAAGCTGTAAGGACAGGGCAGAACTGCTCCTGTGGGTTTCCTAGACTCGGACACTTTATGGGGATACAAAGTCTTATCTGTCTTCAGATGAGCACATAGTGATTTCTATCTCCTGCCTTTGTGGTTACCAACTTGATATTTAATCACTACATATAGTTATTATTTAACTTCATTTCACAGTCTTTTGGATATATGTATGTATGTATGTGTGTATGTGCGTATGTGTGTGTAATTATATATATATATATATTCACAAAGGTTCAAGTTTGGAATGTGTATTTTAGTAATATATTGGTTTCTGGAGTTAATGCATTTAATATTCAAGTTACTACCCATTTTTGAAGCCTCTGTGTCAATCTATCCTTTTCAAAGATATTCTCTTTTTTCGCTGTCCTTCTACATCACCAAGGATGATGTCCTTTGCCAGGGACTGGTCTCTTGACATGTCCAAAGTATAGGAGACAAAGCCTTTCCATCCTTGTCCCTAAGGAACATTCTGACTACTTCTTCCAAGACAGTTTTGTTTGTCCTTTTGGGAGTCCGTGGTACTTTCAGTATTCTTCTCCAGCACTACCTTTCAGACACATGGATTCTTTTTAGCTCCTCCTTATTGAATCTACAACTTTTGTATACATATGAGGTGATTGAAAACACCATGGCTTGAATCAGGCACTCTTTAATCCTCAAAGTAACCTTGCTTTTCAACACTTGTGATGGTCATGTGCTTATGTTAATTTCATGATTGAGATGTAGGGGTGGAGTCTAGCCTGTTAATCTGGAGATAGTCAGTGAGTAGCCAATGAGGCCTCCGTGTGGGCATGGCTTTCTCTTGAGATTTCTGGGAAATCTCGTAATATTTCCCTCATGGAGATGAGAAGCTATCTCCCCAGTTGTTGAGGTTTATTCTGGCATGGATTTCTCCTGAGATTTCTGGGAAATCTCGTAATATTTCCCTCATGGATATGAAAGGCCATCTCCCCAGTTGTTGAGAGTCAGTCTCAGAGACAACAAACTGCAGACAAGACAAGATGGCAGTGTCTGAGGAGATGGAGGAGCCAAAGGAGAAGCCACATGGCCTTACCCTGATGGAATCAGACCTCTGAAGCTGGAGAAGCCACGTGGAGACCCCTGCCAGCACTGAGTTGCTTCTATCATCACTAGATGCTGTTGATGAACCCTGAGCCCTGGAAGCGAGGAGCCATGAGGGGACCCCTGCTAGCACAGGTATTCTGCACCCACTGCCTGTGACTTCGTGAGTCGGAAGGAAACTTTATAGACTGATATTGGGCATATGGTCTAATATCGGACTTATGACTTGGACTGGACTGGGCTGGGATGCTTTCTCAATGTCGCCTTCCTCTTGTATATAAACCTTTCCCTTATATCCCTATGCATATCTGTGAGTTTTGTTTCTCTAGTTACCCGGACTAACACAACACTCTAATGAGGTCTTGTGTAGCAGACTTTCTCAATGCAATTTGTCTCTTCATTGCTACTTCCAGGAGCACAGATTATGGATCAAAGCTAGAAAAAAAATTCTTGGCAACTACGTTTGCTCTATTTATTATGGTGTTACTTATTGGTCCAGTTGTGAGGATTTGGGTCTCCTTAACACTGATTTGCAATCCATACTGAAGTCTAAAATTCTTCAACTTCATCAGACAGGGCTTCAAATAGTGGTCCAAGTGCTGAGTCAAGGCCATTACCCATAGATAATGAGACCATCCTAAAACTCACTACCTTATGTCTTAAAAAAAAAAACCCACAAAAGCATAGCCATTGCTTTTGACAATCTACTACATCTAGTTAAAGAAAGAGGAAATTATGATGATTTTAACAAAATGGCTCCTTAGTAAGGAGCCAGCCATTTTCAAATCCCAAAGTCTTCCCCAAATTTCTCTCTTAATAAAATTAACAATACATAAATAAATACAACTTTAAAAAGAAGTGATCAAGCAGTCATCTAGCTCAGAAGCAACAAAGTCCGCATGGAAGAAGTCCACTGGTCACACACCAGTCAGTGTGACCTGAAGATGTCAAAGGGATCAGGAATCAGGCAACAAGGAACTAAAAATTTTATTAGTGTAAATGAGGGGAGTACAGGTTGGGGACCCAAAGTCCATGTCTAGGTAACAGACTTCTCCTTACAGAGGAGTCACGGGGAGGAGACAAACCAGTTAGGGTGCAGTGTAGCAATGATGAAACATATAACTTTCCTCTTTTTCATCAATGCTTCCTCCTTCCAACTATCATGATCCCAATTCTATTTTACAAATCTGGCTAGACCAGAATATGTTCATATATAGGGACTGGAAACATAGGGAATCCAGGACAGATGATCTCTTCAGCACCAGTGATGAGAATGGCAATACCAGGGGGGTGGAGGGAGGGTGAGATAGAAAGGGGGAACTGATTATAAGGATCTGCATATGACCTCCTCCCTGGGGTACAGACAATGGGGAAGTACATGAAGGGAAATATCAGACAGTATAAGATATGACAAAGTAATAATAATTTATAAGTTATCAAGGGTTCAGAAGGGGGGGTGTGAGGAGAGAGAGGGAAAATGAGGAGTCACTGCCAAGGGCTTAGATAGAAAACAAAAGTTATGGGAATGATGAAGCCAGCGGATGTGCAGATGTGTCTGACGCTCAATTGACTTATGTATGGATTGTGATGAGAGTTGTATGAACCTCCAATAAAAGGATTTTAAAAAATAAAAAAGTGATCTCTTTATCAATATGACATACCTACTGATGTGTAGTCTGAACTAACAAAAGAATAAAAAAAGTTGCCCTTGAGTTGACTCTGACCTTGGTGACATCACATGACCCCAGAGAGTATAACTGTGCTTTCACAGTGTTTTCAATGGTGACTTTTGTTTCTGAACCACCAACTTTTCTCTCCATAGTTCAACATGTCAACGCTCCACCCCCCCCCCCCCCCCCCCCCCCCCCCCCCCCCCCCCGCAGGTACTTCAAACACAGAGATGCTCCTTCAAATGCCACTGCAACTTTCAAACGGTACGGCATCATCACTGGCTCCTGATTCAGCTGAACTTTCCACTAGGTTTTTGGAGGCTGTAGGTCTTAGATTCATGACTTAATTCACAGAACTATTTCTTCTCTGTACCTCTCTCTTTCCCCTGGATTTGGATGTCCTTATGACAACTTAATTATAGGTATCTGAACTTCCTCCTTCCCAAATAATTAGTCTATTTTCTTTAAGGGCAGGTATCCTGTACTATTTATCTCTTTATTGCCAACTCTAAAGCTTTGGATAAACCCCCAAGACTCACTACTATTGATTTCAACTTATGGCAACCCTCTAAGACAGTTAGAATAAAGCAACTCACCAGGGTTTCTTGAGACTGTAAAACTCTTCATGGAGCAGAGGGCCTCACCTTTCTCCTGGAGGATGGCTTGTGGACTACCAATCCTTGAGGTTACAAGCCCAGTGACTAACCAATTAAGCCAGCAGGATTCTGAAATCTTGTATAACTCACCGGCAGAATTCCGAAAGGTTTCAGAGGCGGTGTAAATCTTTATAGGGTCTGACACCTTATCATTCTCTGGAAGAGTGGCTAGTGACTTTGAAATAAATACTTCGCAGTTCAGATACTTACAAGACAGCACTATAAAGACTCAGAGTCTGGTATAAATCTGCAAACCAAACTCATGGCCATCAAGTTGATGCTAACTGTATAGGCTAGACTAGAATTGAACCCAAGTTTCTGAGACTGAAATTTTTCGTGGGAGTAAAAAGATCTGTCTTGTCCCCAAGGATCGATGGATGGCTTTGAACTGCCAATCTGGGGAACCACAGCCCAGGGAGCATCCCCTGGGCCACCAAGCTCCTCAGACAGTTGGTCTCTCACTTTTGGCTCAGTTACTCCAAGGTGAGAATCAAAGCGGTAACTCGCTTTTTTCTAAAACACAGTACCATTAGTATGAAAGCAGTATTATTATGTCTGAGATATTTATAAAAAATAAAGGCACGCATGCAAAAATGTTGGTGACCCTTATTATAAGGAAAAATCATCTTTTTTTGGGGGGGGGCATCATTGCCCTCTGGTGGGAGTAGAAGACACAGTCTTGCTCCTGGAGAGCTGATACTGGATTTGAACTGCCAATCCAGTGGGCCGCAGTCCCACACTCAACCACTATGCCACCAGGGCTCAGCAAAAGCAGCACTTTTAATGGGTATATATTTCTTTACACATCAATAATATTACAGTGGGTTTAAAGAATTTTAAATGCTTTCCAATCATGCCAGGGAATAATAGCCCCAAAGTTTGGGGTTGAGTAAATGGTCTATGCTCTTCTGACCAGAGAAGAAAATGAAAGAAAACTATGCAACTGACACGTTAAAAAAAAGTTCTCTTAATGACTATAGGCACCTGGAAAATGGACAATGAACTCTTGGCTAGAAAGTGACAGTGGTTCGTGTGTTTTCAAAAGGCAAATTTGATGCACTGCGGTGATTATGAAAGGTAAAACTAGAGTTTCATCTTGAAAATCTTTAAGGAAAATGATTACAGCACTAAAGGTTTCTGACAATGGGAAAGGAACAAGGATTAGCTGGAGAGTTTTCTGAAGGAATCAGGTAAAGAACTGAGGGTATACAGAGCTTTGCTTAAACAAGAAGGAGCAGAATCCAGATTTAGTGTGTCATTGAAGATTATGTAAGACAGAGATCAGACCAGAAAGATACGCTTCCTTGAAGAAATTCCAGAGCAAAGATGGCCTGCTGTTTTTCCAATTTGTGAAATAACCAGAAATCAAAGGCATAGGATGCTGTTGACATTAAAGACCCAATGCATGACAAGGAGAGACAAAAACAAAAACAGACAAATAGAACAGACCCCCAGATTCCATTTTCATGGTTTAAAATGTAACCATGATTATCACCCCCCAAGCACCCCCAAAAACATGCCTAACCCTTCTCCTTAATGATCAAAGACTTCAGAAAAGTCCCACTCCTATTATTGAAATTTGGCAAAAGTATTCACATTTCAACTGAATATAAGCTTGAGGTATTACAGCCCAGAGGCATATCTTTAAGAAAGTTATAGGAGAACACAAATAGATTCTTCAAATGGAAATGGTTCTTTCAGCATAGGTTAATGGAAGATATGTTATCACTAACGTGGGCAGGGAAAACGGAGAATTGATATATTAGGTTACCCAGGCTTGATAGAGAAATTGCCCACCTTTATGGAAGATTTGCAGAATATTTTTAAAAGACCCCAAAGAAGTATTTTATATTTCTCTATATGTCTATTTCTCTTCATCTCTCTTGGCAGCCCCTACTTTAAGTCACCAGAAAATATCTATTGGCCCCTGCAAATTCTGTTTCTCCGCGTTGGAATGAGAGGATTTGCTTTGGCTTTTCTTCCCCTTTCTTATTTTTGTTTTAAGGCAAAGAAAGCTGAGCATAAACTCCATGCCTTCTGCCTCTGATAGACTTACAGTGGCCCCTTCAAATCCCTCTGTTTCCTCAAACCACTTCTCATAGTCTCCATGTTCCATCCAGAGGTTTCATAGTCCTCTCGGCACTTAATGGGTCACCATGAACACCTCAACAATAGCTACTCTCAGCAAACATACACCTATTCCTCACTGACCAACTACAATTTCATTCAACATTCACACTCAGGACAATAGTGAAATATCTGCCACTCAGCGATTGTGCATGCTGACAGTTGACATCTGGCAGCAGCAGAGCGAGGTCTGAGGAGTGCTGGTAGGATGATTAAGGTTTTTGTGTCAATGTCACACTACACTTCTCAGTGCTTTGGCAGTTACACAACGATCGGATTGGGCAGTTTTGTGAAAGATACAGTGATCCTCCATTTTGAAATCTGATGAGGTCAGTTTCCATTTTTTTGCAAAGTGCCAATCTTTCTCATAACACCCTGGTATTTAGAACCTTTCCATGTCCCTAAGTGAGGAATGTGTAAGTATATATTTGCATGTGTACCTGTGTAGTCTTGGATAGTGCAAGTGGTTACTTTGAGTAGTAATAGAGAAGTTGAGGGTGGAAGTCTATCGAGAGTTGCCTCAGAATACAGGCCTAGTGATTTACTTATAGAGACACAGCCATTAAAAGCCAGTTCTATCAATGTCTTTGAACAATTAAATTGTATCTGAGAGGAATTATTGAAATGGGAATGATGCGTAAATATAACTGTTGGAAAAAGGAAAAATATACATATGTATATATCGATGCACTTTTGTATATGCATATTACTATATGTGTGTGTGTGTGTATATATACACGTACACACATATGTAATAAGGAAACAAATGGATTTTGGACTGATACCTAAATCTTCCCACAGTACAAGAATGGTTTCTTTTAACAATATGACATTGTATGGTACTCACTTTCCTGATAAGATCCCTGAAGATTATAAGTGGTGAAGAAAGCCAATGGTGCCTGATTAAAGGTATAGTGTCTGAGGTCTTAAGAGGTTCATAATGAAACAAGTGGCCATCTAGCAGAGAAGCAACAATGTCCATAGGCAAGAAGCACACCAGACTGTGTAATGATGAGGTATTGACTGGAAGAGGTATCAGATGCTCTAAAACTCACAATCAACTCAATGGGAAGGGGTCTGGATGCATTAGGGACCCACAACTCATCTGCAAAGTAATTGGATAGTCCTTTTCAGAAAGACCACATGGAATGGATGATAAATATGGAGTGCAGTATGGCACTGATGAGCCACATAACTTCTCCCATTACTATAAAGATACTTTTTACCTTATTAATCATGTTAGATTGGTACATGTAGGATTTCCAGTGTATGAAGGCTAAGATAGATCATGCTTCAGAAACAGTTACAGGCATAACAGTT
>PVJH01037985.1:0-17534 GCA_004026705.1 Nesogale talazaci | reverse complement strand
CGTCTTTGTAGGGGAGGGGAGTGGAAACTTTCACCCTAACATTGCAGACCACTGGGACAACAGGTGGCTGTCTAGGGTAAAGGGCAAACTATATCCTTGGTGGCACAGTGGCAAGCCCTCTGGCACCCTTAGGATTCATCAGCAATTTGTAAGAGTTCTTCCTGGAAGTTCTGATAAAGTAGAACAAGTGACACAGGAAATCCAGGACAGTGAACACTCCTTAGCCAACCAGCAATGGAGGGCGTGGCACAGACAAAACACACTGACAACTCATTCCCCTGGGTCAAAGTAATCCAGGAGGCCGCTACCCTCCTTAATGCCTCGGAAGTTGACAACACTTCCTGTTTTCTCTGCGCCTCCTACAATGTCCCTTGCTGGCTGCTGCACCCCTGTTGGTCTTCTCCCTTTCCAACAAAGGTATAAGCTGCTCAGTTCCTCTCTTAAATGTCCCTCAGTATTCTCCAGAAGGAAATTTAAATGTTACTTATCCTATGTGTTATATGCCACCTCAGGTTCCTGGAAATCCAGCATGTAACTCTACTAACCATGTCACAGGGATCCTCAGAGTCTCCCTGAGTGTGGTTGGCTGGTTGGTTGGTTGGTTGGTTGGTTGGTTGGTTGGTTTGTATTTCGTGTAATGAGACCCTTACTAAATGCATCAAGTTCTACATCACATTCCTGTCTCTCAGTTATCAGAGGACCGCAACTGACCAAGTATGGACAAGCAGATTTCACATGGCTATGAAATTTTAAAATTTGTATTGTTCCCCGCAACCAGAGGACCATATTCTTATCTGTCCTGGTGGGCCTCAGTTTTGCCTCCTCACTGGCAGTGGCAGGGTTTTCTAGTGGGGCATTGGGACACTGCATTCTCCAAACATAAAACTTCAACAAAAGACTCCAGCTGGTGATGGAATCCACTGCAGTCTTTCACCTCCTTGCAGCGGCAGCTCACATCCCTGGCACAGGTGACCTAGCAAAGGTGACCCTTCAGAACCATTGTGCATTGGATCTGTTAACAGCTGACGTGGGTGGTACATGCATGTTTTGGGGGGAGGATGCTGTTACTATATTAACGGATCTGAGGTGGTCGAACGAAATGCTAAAAGTTGTAAACAAAATAGCTGATGAAATTAGGAACCAACACTGAGGAAAGCCGTCAACAGCGTCCTAGTTCCAGAACCCCCTCATCTCTTGGCTCATGGGCCCCTGTTTATAATTTGCTTCCTGGTACTGTTAGCCCCTTGTCTTTTCAAATTTCTCTAGAACAGAATAAGGGACATTACCAATTTGACTATTAACCAGTTTCTTTTACACCCTTACAACCCCGGCCTACAGAACCCGACCCAGCACACTCTGTCCTGTAACCTCTTGTCACCTCTATGACAGCGGGAAATAGCTACATCTGATCACGGAGTCTCTTATGATTTAAAAGACTGAATGCCTGAGCAGGAACAGGACAGCAAGGGCTGAGCAAGATCAAAAGCAAGCCAGACCAGCAGTGTCAGACAAGATAGCTCGCCTCAGGAAGTAAAACCAGATGCTCCAGGTTTAAAGAAAGCTGCAAGGAGTTGACAAGCAATCTAGGAGTAGCCAAACCCTATCCATAAGGGCCGGCCATTCCTGACCACCACTTTAAAAACGCATGTCCCCGAATGCTGGCATGACTTCCCTGGCCTGTTTGCCTAGGTTCCGAAACTTCGTGCAGGAGCTCTCCAATAAAGCTGTTTTTGTTTCTGCTCTGTTTTGTCCTATACTGTGTCTCCCCATGCCTCGACTTTACCTTTATAGTAATATGTATTATATGATAAGAGAATTTATTACCAGAATCCAACGTTGGTTTAACATAAAATCAATCAATGTGAATCTAGGGTGAAGTCAAATGATCAACCCAACAGATGGGGGGGAGGGGAAATCTGACAAATTTTAACATTCATTCATGGTAAAAATTCTTCTCAAACTAGGAAGAGAAAGGAACTCCCTTAACTTGATAAAATGTACCCACAAAACACCAAGAACTAAAAACACATTTAAGATTAAGCATGTGTTGCTTAAGATTGGAAATAACACAAAATTGCCCACATTTAATATTCCTATTCAACATTGCATTGGATATGGCAATAAAGAGAAATAAAAGGCATTGTGATTCAGATTAAAAGAGGAAACATTACCTTTATTTATAAACACTAAGGTCATATATATACAGGAAGTTTTAGATAGCTTGCAAAACATAACAAGAATAAGGAATTTAACTGAAAGTCATAGGTTAGAAGACGAACATAAAACAACAAAATTATATATTTATATACCAGCACCAAATAACTAGAAAATAACATTTTTACACAATCCTATTTACAACCACATTTTAAAAACTGAAGCACGGATATAAATTAACAAAAAGTGTAAGACCTCTATGCTGAAAATTATCAAATAATACTTAAAATTAAAGAATTAAAGAAATGGGAAAGATATTATGCTCATAACTAAAAAAAGCTCAAAAGTATCACAATGAGAACTGTCCTCCAAAATATCTAGAGATTCAACATAATCACCCACAGGTTTTATTACTAAAATTGACAAAACAGTTCTAAGCTTTATATGGTTTTAAATTTTATATCCAAATTGTCTCCAGGTTCCTCATGCACATTTCATTGCTTTGCTGGACCAGACAAGTATTTCTCGTCAGCCAGTTGACATAATAAGCTTTGTCAGTTCGGGAATCTAAAGTGGTGCTACAGGAAGAAGGTATCCCTTCAGCTTCCACGAGTATCCACTGAGCCACCTGATAATACTTGTCACCTTAGTAGCCAGCTCTCATCTACCAGCTGAGAACCAGCTCTAGCCAGGAAGGAATTTTCTGATCCCTAGAGATGCATCCATAGCATTGTCAGTGAGGTCCAATTCCTATCTTTGAGAAAAGGTCCCCCATTCAAGTTTATTTTTCCCTTGGGTAATAATATCCTTCAGATCTAGGATACTTAACTATCTAGTTTTTCTCGTTATCTCTTAGGAGCTATAATTGATTGAACTGTGATCCCCTAATATATGTGTCAGTTAGCTAGACTATGAGTTTAAGTAGTTATGTAGTTGTCTTCCATTTTGTGATCTAATCATCTTCAGGGTGTTAAGAGGTGGAATTAGTGATGGCTATGCTAATGAGCGAGGATACAGACTAGGTGTTGCCGTTAGGGGCCACCAGCAAGTTCCGCCTCATACAGACCCTACACACAACAAGGACAAAATACCACGGGGTCCTGTGCAGCCTCGCAATTTTTCTCATGCTTGAGCTCACTGGATGCAGCCACTGTGTCAATCCATGCTGTCAAGGGCCTTCCTCTTTTTGGCTGACCCTCTACTTAACCAAGCATGATGTCTTTCTCTAAAGACCAGTCTCCCCTGAAAAGCAATCCAAAGTATAGGAGATGAAGTATGGCCAGCCTTTCCTTTCAGGAGCATTCTGGCTGTATTTACCAGATAGATTTGTTTGACAATCCAGAGTACTTTCAATATTCTTTCATAGATAGCACCAACTCAAATTCATGGATTTTTATTTGGTCTTACTTAGTCAGTGTCCAATTTTAATATGTACATGAGGCAATTGAATAGGTCATGACTTGGGTAAGGTGTACCTCAGCCTTCAAAGTGACATTCTTGGTTTTCAATACTTTAAGAAGTCTTGTGCAGAGTTACCAAACGCAATGCTTCATTTGATCATTGTGAATCCAAGCAAGATGATATTCTTGACGTCAATCTTTTCTCCATTTACTATGATGTTACTTACTGGTCCAGTTGCAAGGATTTCAGTTTTCTTTATATTAAGCTGAAGTCTTTGGTCGTCATCATCCAGGGCTCCTCATTTTCAGCAAGCAAGGCTGTGTCATCTATATTTTGCAAATAGTTAATAAGTCTTCCTCCAATCCTGATGTCACATTCTTCTTCAAATCTTCTTTATATGTGCTGATTCTGTCCATAAAGTATTCAGTGAACAGACTATTCTTTCTTCAGTGTGTTCACAGATTGGAAGCTCTACTGAAACCTGTTCACTCTCGGTGCCCCAGCTGGCAGTTAAAATATAAATGGCATAGCTTCCTGCATCACAGAAACAAACAAGCAACCACAGTACAACAAAATATTAGGAAAGCTATGTTAATGAGCAGTATACTGTAAGATTAGGCTGTAGGTTAAACCAATCTCTCTTAAAAAGAGATTAAACAAGAAGAGACAAGAGGGGGCTGATCCCCGGTGGCGTAGTGGTTGAGTGGAGGACTACAGCCCACTGGCTTGGCGGTTCAAATCCAGCAGCAGCAAGGCTGGGCTTCCCACTCCCACGAGAGGGCAGTGATGCCCAAAAAACAAAACAAAAAAAAAAAAAAAAAACCAAGAACAGACAAGAGGAATCACCTAGCATCAAGAAAGAAGGACCAGGAGCAGAATGCATCTTTTGGATGTGATGAGAAACTCCTTGACTCAGAAAACATTGATGAAATGGACCTCCAAGCACTGAGAAACACAACTTTCCTCTAGAGTTGTCAGAATTCTAACCCCTTCAGTTTCTACAAAATAAATTTCTCTTTGTTAAACTCATGGTAACTGAGATAGTTGCTAATCCTTGATAAATATCCTTTAGAATAAACCTCTTCTCTTCAAATCACTTTGAAGTCTCTGTCTCCTAACTGGACTCTGTGCCACACTTGATAAAAAAAAAAAAAGGTACAATAATAAAGTAGGAATAAAATACACACATAATAGATCAATAAAATTCAACTTAGTCGAGAATCAGCCATCTACAAAGAGATCAAGGTAAAAAAATAAAAGAGATCAAGGTAATTCAATGAACAATGAGCAACCTTTTCAATAAATTGTTCCAAAATCAGGACTGCAAACAAATTTGAAACAGTTTAGTCACAGTCCATGAAAATAAGGGCACAATATACACTGCACAGCATACCAACCTTTTGTGCACCAGATTTTGATCTAAGAAACTACTGCTAGTGCCCACTCAACGATGGTGACTGACACACATTTATAATGGCACTGTTGACCAACAATTATGAGCAGGCACTGCTGCCCATTTTCTTCCTGCTGTTACTAGCTGTCATCGAGTTAGTTCAAACTTATAGCAACCCTATACATAAAAGAATGAAACAAAACTTAGTCCTACATTTTATAAATTAATAGAGGTAGGTAAGTAGGGGTGACAAAGTAGCCGCCACAATGGGCTCAAACATAATAATGGTGAGAACGCATGCAATATTGCGTTCTGTTGTACATAAGGTCCCTATGAGGCCAACGCCACTCAGCAGCACCTAACAACAACAGGGTATAGGCATTCATTTCAAAGTGTTTCCCAATTTGAACACAGTCAGTGATTACCAAAGTAGATGATAGCACTCCCTTGGGTAGATGGAGGGGGCTAGAAAGATCAGGACACAGTGCAGAAGTTACACATACACTTTACACTGATCATAGAATATATTTCTAAAATTTTAAATTGCCGGGGACACTGAGTATTTTTCCCTCTGAAATGGGGCAGCAGAAGGCCAAATAAGTTTGAGAACATACGGTCTGTTTTATCTTTTTTTAAATGCCATGTCAATCCTGGCATCCTTTTGGGATTGTACTCATTTGACACCTCCCAAAAACTGGTCAGAAATTCTTAAGACTCCTGAAGTGCTGTGACAAAGACTCTGGGCCATCTTACTGCCTCTATCATGAACAAAACAGGATGGGCTGCCTCAATCTTTTATTGCTAATACTTTCTTTTCATGATATTACTTTTGCCAACTATAGTTTCCTCATCATGTATACAGAATTCTGTATAAGGACACATGTTTTTAAAAACAATCACAATTAAAAACCTTTTTAGCTATAAAACACAGTCATGATATTTTGAAATCTCATTAGCCTATCGTTATATTTTAATACACTATGTAAATTTTTTTAAAAAGACAGGCTGGCCCTGGTGGCATAGTGGTTGTATGAGGGACTGTGACCCATAGAGTTGATACTTCAAATCCAGCAGCAGCTCTCCAGGCGCAAGGCTGGGCTACCTACTCTCACCAGAGCAGTGATGCCAAAAAAAAAGAGAGAGAGAGAGAGACCGAGTTGTAATCTAGTTGATTTCCAACCATAGCAACCCTATATGACAAAGTATGAGTGTTCCATTGGGCTTCCAAGATAGTAATGTTTTTGTGTGTGTGGCATCACTGCCCTGGTGGGAGTAGGAAGCCCAGCCTTGCTCCTGGAAAGCTGCTGTTGGATTTGAACCATCAACCCTGTGGGCTACAGTCCCGCACACAACCACTGCGCCATCAGGGCACAGTCAAGACTGTAATTCTTTACAGGAGCAAATTGTCCAATCTTTATGCCATAAAATAGCTTCAAACTTTCACTTTCTGGTTAACAACTAAGTGCTTCGAACATTGCATCACTACAGATCCTGTACTATATATATAAACCAAAACCAAATCAACTTCAACTCATAACAACCTTTTCTTTTGCCTTTTTTTATTGATTTTTTTTTTTTTTTGGTTTTTGGTTTTGTTTTGTTTTTTTTGGGGGGGAAGGGGGGGGCATCACTGCTCTCCGGTGGTGGGAGTAGGAGGCCCAGCCCCACTGCTGGAATTGAACCTCCGTCCCAGTGGGCCACAGTCCCGCGCACAACCACTACGCCACCGGGGCTCAGCCCTTTGTTTTGTTTTTTTTGGTGAGCATTACACCTCTGGTGGTCATGGGCGCTACCCAGTGCCGCTCCTGAGAGTCGTCTCTGGATTTGAACCGCCAAGCCTGTGGGCTGCAGTTCCGCACTCAACCACTTATGCCACCGGGGCTCAGCCCTTCATAGATTTTTTTTTTTGGGGGGGGGGAGGGGGCGGGGGGAAACATCAGTGCCTCTGGTGGTCACGGGCGCTACCCAGCACTGCTCCTGAGAGCCGCCAGATTTGAACCGCCAAGCCCGCGGGCCACAGTCCCGCACTCTCCCACTTATGCCACCAGGGCTCAGCCCCCATAACAACCATTTATACAAGGATGTATCCAAAAAAAGACTCCTCTCCCCCAACAAATAATTTTTTTTAACATAACAACATTATTACATTGAAAGCACTCTCCATTGCACTTAATACATTTGTCAAATCTGATTACATGCCTGGAAACATTTTTCAAACTCATCTGTTTGGATGGCTGACAGCATCTCCCTTGTTTCTTTCTTCACCTCTTCTACATCATCAATTATTGACCTTTGATATTCCTCTTCATTCGCAGAAACAAAAAGAGCAAATATGGTGAAGAAAGCTGATGGTGACCGGCTATCAAAAGTTATAGCATCTGGGATCTTAAAGCCTTGAAGATAAACAAATGGCCATCTAGCTGAGAAGCAACACGGTCCACATGGAAAAAGCACACCAGTCTGTGTGAACATGAGGTGTCAATGAGACCAAATACCAAGCATTAAAGAACCAGAATGAAAAACCATAACAATGTGAATGAGGAGGCGTGCGGAGTGGAGCCCCAAAGCCCATCTGTAGAAAATTGGACACGCCCTTACAGAAGGGTCACAACAAAGAGATGAGCCAGTCAGGGTGCAGTATTGCACCGATGAAACATACAACTTTGCTCTAGTTCTTTAATGTTTCCTCTCCACACACTATCATGACCTCAATTCTACCTTACAAATCTGGCTAGATCAGAGCATGGAATCCAGGACAGACAAACCCTTCAGGACCAATATTGAGAGTAGTGATACTAAGAGGGTAAAGGGAAGATGAGAGGAGAAAGGGAGAACCGATCGCAATGATCTATATATAACTGCCAACCTATGGGACAGACAACAGAAAAGTGAATGAAGGGAGACATAGTACAGTGTAAGACATGACAAAATAATCACAATTTATATATTATCAAGGGTTCATGAGAGAGGGAGGGAGGGAGAGGAGGGGGGGAAAGAGGGAAAAAAGTGAGGAGCTGATATCAAGGGCTCAAGTAAAAACAAAATGTTTTGAAAATGATGATGGCAATAAATGTACAATTGTGCTTGATACAATGGATGAATGGATTGTCGTAAGAGCTACAAGAGCTGCCAATAGAATAATGAAAAAGGAAAGCTGGGTGAGTGGTCAGGAGAGACAACAGTGTAAGCGAGTAGCCAAAAGCTGAACACAGTTTATTCCATTAACAAAAGCACTGGATTCCAGTTTCCATATTGCAATTCTGCTACCATTTAGGTAGCAGAAAACATTCATAATGTTTTGCTATTTTAATATTTATATAAAATACAAATCAACATATCATAAAATAATTAAAAGTAGCTAATTGACAAACCAGTTTTTCAACTAGCCCAAAATTCTAAAAGTTCTGAAAATAAACTCAATTCTATAATTTTTTATAACTTTTGGCCAAATAGTCACAAAACTGCAGTAAAGTCTGCTTTATAAAAGTCATTTTGTAATGACAATTTGCAAATTGTTAAGAGCTCATTGGGGAGGGGAAGAGGAAAATACGGGGAGCTGGTACCGGGGGCCTAGATAGAAAGAAGATGTTTCGAGAATGATGATGGCCACAAATGTGCAAATGTGGTCTGCATACAATTGACATGTATAGATCGTGATAGGAGTTGTATGAGGCGCCAATAAAATTATTTATAATAAATAAATAAATAAATAAATAGTCATTTGGGCTTTTTTTCGTCCTGGTAGCACTTCCACAAACATGGTGAACATTCCCAAAACCCTCTGGACTCTGTGTAAGAAGTGCAGCAAGCACCAACCCCACAAAGTGACACAGTACAAGAAGGGCAAAGATTCTCTGTATGCCCGGGTGAAGTGACAATATGACAGAAAACAAAGCGGCTATGGTGGGCAGACTAAGCCAGTTTTCCGGAAGAAGGCTAAATAAAACAACAAAGAAGGTTGTGTTGAGGCTTGAATGTGCTGTCCCCGACTGCAGATCTAAGAGTATGCTCGCTATTAAGCGATGCAAGTATTTTGAACTAGGAGGAGATAAGAGAAAAGGCCAGGTGATCCAGTTCTAAGCTTCATCATGGTTTATTGACAAAACAATAAAACCTTAATGCTACATATTAAAAAAAGTAATCATCCCAGAAAAGATGTAACTACTGACACAACGTGTGTATGTATGTATGTGTGTATATGTATACATTATGATTAGAGCTGTATGAGTCCCCAATAAAATGATTTTTAAGGAAAAAGAAAAGTAAAGTAATCATGTTCTGAAGAATTAAATATAAAACTGCATAGTCAAAACACTGCATTGTTTTTTAGTGGTAAAAGGTATATAGAGGTATATTACATGGTGCTGTATTGGTATATTGCTGTATCTTATCCTCACAGCATGATAGATATTTTTATTAACGAGAATCCTCAATATCATAATATTGTAATTAATATTAAAACACTAGCATTGGTCACTGTCATTGTTCTCTCTGCCATATCAAATGCCTCTCAAGCATGGGATGAAAATAATCAAGCTAATATGTGACAACGATTGTAGTTAACATAATATAACAGTCTCCACCAAGACAACTTTTAGTGTGAACAAATGCAAATAAAACATAGAAATGAAAATATAACCTCAATGAAATTCACTGAAGAGCATTTTTTAGCTAAGAGAAGTTACCTTTGATTACTTTTATATGAGCCACTTGGTGGACTAGTTAAACTCTGTTGCTTTAACTGTGTTTCTTTCAACAAGTCTAATTCTTTCAGTACTATAATACATTACAGTGCCATCAAAGATAAAATTTACATTTCCTTAAGGTGGTAAGGTACCCTATACAGCTTTGGATCATAAATATTTTGTCTATCAACTTTATTACAGTAGTTATATAATAATAAGTCTTTTGCCTTCCTCAGAAGCATTAGAATAAAGTTTTAACAAATAGAGTTCTAGAAGGGCAAGTTCTGCGAACTATAGCAATCTAGAAAAAACATACCAAAGAAAAAGAACACAGTGGATAAGGCTACTGATTTCCCAGATCCAGTGTTGTAAAGATGAGTGTTCCTCTTTAGTAGTAATAGTTAAGTTTTCTTTTCTTGAACTTTAGAACAGCACTGCACATCTGAGCAAGACAAATAATACAAGCAAAGGAAAACCTTTGATGCAGAACAATGAAACAGATTGTGTTAGTGCGCGATTCCAAAACTTTTACTTTTATGCTTCCTCTTCAAGTTTAACAATACATAACGTAAGGCTATTGGTTTGAAAAGAAAAAGAATAAGGAGAAGGAATCGCAACAGACAACCCCTAGACTACCCCACAAAAGAAAGATGAGGCTTTCGTTTCCTTAGAGACTGACGGTGGTGCTGGAAGCCTCCAGGGGCACTTAACTGGTCTGCAGGTTGCTGCAAGTTGGGATGAATTCAATGACAATGAGTGTGACTTCTTAAGTGTATCCCACATTCACAGAGAAATGTGGATTGGGTTGGAAACAAATTTTCTATAATTACCACAGAAATTCTGCATTTCACATGCAATAGTCTACCACTTACTGGTTAAGAATTGCTGGAACCCAAGTAAGTGGCACTAGCATGGTCCCTTTGGTCCCCAAAGGAGGAAGCACAGCCAAAATGAAGAGGTTGAGAGCAAACGGTGAACACCATCATTTGTAGACAGGAAAACATGAATTCTGTGGAATTCATTTACTGTGAATTCTGTTGGAAAAGGTAGCTGCTATGCCTAACCATACAGATGTTTGTTTAGCCCATCCATGCCCTAAGCAAGCTTGGTTGTAACCACAAAAATATCATCATCTCACACTTTAGTTCTAAAGGAGACATGTGAATGATAACACCTGTGTATTGGGGGGTGGGGGGGGGAGAAGTAACAAGACTATTTGTTGAGCATAAATAAATAAAAACTGAAATTAGTCTAAAACTGGGCAATCAGAGAGAAACGGTTTGCTCATATGTGCCAACAGCAGCTAGAATGAACAGAGCTTCTGGTTTTCAGGGATCAATTAAAGAAGCAAGGATTAACCCATCAGATGAGATGCACCCACTGATGGGAATGCTTTGTCCAGCTTTAGCACACTTCAGAACTCTGCTGAACATATTTGAAGGTCAACATAATAAAAGTACATGCTAACCATTCTCCTTTCATAAACTAAGTCTTAAAATCAGCAGCTTCCCATAAACTAAGTCTTAAAATCAGCAGCTACTCCATGTGCTGTTCCAAATTGCAGCTAAAGGACTCAGGTACCACCAATTTCTTCTGCTGCCAGACTCTATTGAAGTAAGAGATCTGGAACTTGTAGAATAGTCTGTGGAAAATGGACAATTAATGGATTCCCAATACCTAGGTAACAATGCTAAAGCAGTCTATAGGAGAAGACTACAGTATAATGTGGAAGAACTCTTCAAAGATCTGGATCAATGGCATCTCCTCACTCCAACATGGATTCCAAACTGCATTCTCATCCACAGCACTGACCTGCAAACGCAGTCACCTCACCTCATGTTGTTGGACGCTATTGACATTGTTTGTTCACCAAGGAAAGCCAAAAGGCGCTGGCCACTTAAGGCTCCCCTGTGTTGACACACATCGGGTTATAGGAAGCAGGGCTTTCAACCACTTCCAAGGACCTCATGCTACCCAGCAAATGCAAGTCTTTGTTGGTAAAAGACAGAAAAAAATAATGTGCTGCATCTAAGTTGTTAATTCTTGAAGATTAGCAAACACAGCCAGCTCTAGATACCAACCCATGGGCAAGTGGCTGACAGATTTTAAAATGTTGCCGGAAATGACACAGTACACATTTCACATCAAAAGATTGATAAGTAGTCTTTTTTATCATTTTATTGGAGGCTCATACAATACTTATCACAATCCATACATACATCCATTGTATGTCAAGCACATTTGTACATTTGTTGCCATCATCAATTTCAATACATTTGCTTTCTACTTGAGTCCTTGGTATCAGCTCATTTCCCCCCCTTCCTCCCAGCTCCTCTTTCCCTCATGTCCCCTTGATACTTTATAAATTATTATTTTGTCATGTCAAACACTGTCTGATGTCTCCCTTCACCCACTTAACTATTGTCTGTCCCCCACAAAGGAGGTTATATATAGATCCTTATAATCAGTTCCCCCTTTCTATCCTACCTTCTCTCCACCTTCCCGGTATCACTGGTGCTAAAGGGATCATCTGTCCTGGATTCCCTGTGTTTACGGTTCCTACCTGTACCAGTGTACATCCTCTGGTATAGCTGGATTTGTAAGGAAGAATTGGGGTCATGATAGTGGGGGGGAGGAAGCATTGAAAAACTAGAGGAAAGTTGTATGTTTCATCATTGCTGACAGTGTACCCTGAATGCCTCATCTTCTCCCTGCAATCTTTGTGTATTGTTCTTATACATTTCAAAGTTTTCTTTTTGAGTTGTTCTATCACAAGAGAGACCAGAGTGGTGTTAAATGATTATCTACAAATTGCGCCAAATATTACAACCTGCTAATAAACTGTGTTAGAGACAACAAAGGAAGAAAAAAATTCGAAAACTCACTGCAGAGGACAAGATCAGGAAGATCAAAATCTGTTTCTTAATATTCTAGCATACTTTACTACCCCAAAGGAGCCCTAGTGGCATATGGTTACAAAGTGCGGTTAGCAAACCGCAAGTCAGCAGTTGGAAAAGACAACAGCTCTACAGGAAGGAGCAAGACCAAGTTTTCTACTCCAAGAAAGAGTTAGTCTTGGAAACCCACAGGGGCAGGTCCACCCTGTGCCAAGGGGTAGCTTTAAGTCAGAATTAATTCAATGGCAGAGAGTTTGAGTTTTAAGTTTTACTACCCATGAAATTTCAAATTCCACAGCAGTTGATATTTATTTTTCTTAATAAAATCCATAGTAAAGACCAGTCCTAAGTAAAAGTTTTAGTTGTACAGTCATCTGTTGGTTTCCTAGAAGGTGGATTGATTTCAAGATTTCTTGGGCTGAGCCCCAGTGGCATAAGTGTTTGAGTGCGGAACTGCAACCCGCGAGCTTGGTGGTTCAAATCCAGCGGCGGCTCTCAGGAGTGGCACTGGGTAACACCCACGACCACCAAAGGCAGTGATGCCCCCCCCCCAAAAAAAAAAAAAAAAGAAAACAAAAACATTTCTCATCCACCTCTTCCCCAAATACAAAAAACGTAGATGCTCAAGTCCCATAAAAATGGCCCAGTATTTGCAAATAACATACACGATCCTCCATGATACAGTAATCATCTCTAGATTATATAATACTTAACACAATTGAAATACTAAGTAGCACTTTCTACTCCCACTTAACCTCTGAAGGACTGATTTGACCATTTAATTACTTTTTAGAAGTCTTTTTTTTTTCATTTATTCACAGAAACAAAGGGTGCACACAACTAACTAAACAGACATGGGAAACAGTGTTCAGAAACAAGTACTGAAGAGAGGCTGAGGATCTGTAAAGCAGAAGGACGCTTACCTCTCACAGCATTCAGAACAGTACATTCCTGGTTTCAGGATAGTACTCAGCGCGTGACAATTCAAGGGCTACTTTTTTTTGGACACCTCTATCCTGCACCATCTACCCCCGAATATCTTCAATTGGATATTGCTTGAACTTGTGTTTGTGGAATCCATGGGCACTGAGGGATGAATATATACTGGCTATGTAAATTCGTCTCCATCAGCAACACTTTTCACCACCTTCCTATTCCCAGGTTCAATGGAGCTTCCAGGCAAAGACAGACTCACAAAAAAGACCTGTTGATCAACCTTTGACTAAAAGCCAGTGAAAATCTTATGGAATACAACAGAACACTGTGCAACTTGCTTCGGACACATCATTAGAAAGATCAACCATGGAGGAGGACAGCATGAGTGAAAACAGGGAGGAAGCCAAGGAGAGCGAGGGAACCCCTCTGATGAGATGAACTAGTACAACAGCTGTGATGGACTCATCCATGGACAAAGCGGGACCAGACAGGGTTTCATCCTATCATATATAAGGCTGCCCTAAGTTGTCAGCACTCTGTCATCACTTCATAGTTCCCTTCCTATTACTTCATACCCACTTGTCACTAAATGTAACTTAAATGAACACCATCTAAAAATGATAACTAAGACTCAGGCTCTGCCCTTCAGGGTTACAGGAAAATAGGACACATGCATGAAAACATTCATAATGAAATGGGATAAATGCACTCACTGAGGTACATGCACAAATACTATTACTAAATGAACTGAGAAAAAAAGCAAGTCACTGGGGACAGATCCTTAGGCCTCCCATTTATCAGAATTCTTCAAGTGAAGTACTCTCTGAAATCTAGAAGGCTGTGTTTCAACTTCTCAGCAAAGCTGAGTAATTATTGTATTTCACCCCTGTATTTATTTTCAAAATATTTAAAATTACTAATATTTTTAAAGTTTGTTTCATAAATTTGTGCATTTTTCCTTTTGTTAATTATAAATAAATCATTTTATTGCAGGCTCAAGCAGCTCTTTTTTATCTTACAGCTCTTATAATAATCCATACATCAATTTATTTATGTACCTTTTCTCAGCAACTACACAATGGCTTAAGTGGGCTTTCATTTCCAAACAACTTCAAGCTGTATATCAAAGTCTTTCATGAAATCCTTAAGAACTGAGTAATGTTTCAAAGAAGCTAAACAGTTCTTCATTTAGCAATAACACCCACTATTTGGAACAAGACACACCCTTTATTAGTCCGAAGTTTGGAATCCAGGTTGGAGAATTTTATGTGCCTATGCATTAAACAAATACAACAAAGCATGACTTTAATAACTATAAATATAGTATACCCATACAGGTTGTGCTAGTACCCAAAAATGCAAGCCAGAAATGTTATTTTTTTTAATCATTTTATTGGGAGCTCTTACAACTCTTACAACATTCCATGTCAATAGTATCAAGCACTTTTGTACATATGTTGCCGTCATCATTTTTTAAACCTTTGCTTTCTACTGGAGACCTTGTTATCAGCTACTCTTTAGAGTGTGTGTATCTTTTTTTTGTTTTGCTTTGTTCTGTTTTTTGGAGGGGCATCACTGCCCTCTGGTGGTGGGAGTAGGAGGCCCAACTTTGCTCCTGTGGAACTGGAATTGAACCTCCATCCCAGTGGGCCGCAGTCCCACGCACAACCACTACGCCACCAGGGCTCAGCCGAGTACGTGTATCTTTGTACGCCTAAGTGAACTACAAAATAAACTATATACTCAGTAATTTAATTAAAGCATACTGATAGTCTAGTAATTAAACCCCACTAAATAAGGGGTAAAATGAGGAAACTCTCTACGCCAGTGGTTATCAACCTTCTTAATGTCGCAACCCATTTTTTAAAAAATCATTGTATTACACAACTCTTAGCACAATCCATACATATATCCATTGTATGCCAAGCACATTTGTACATTTGTTGCCATCATTATTCTCAAAACATTTGCTTTCTACTTAAGGGCTTGCTATCAGTTCCTCATTTTTCCATCCCTCCATGCTCCCCTCTTCCTCATGAACCCTTGTTAATTTATAAATGATTATTTTGCCATATCATACACTGTCTAGGGTCTCACTTCACTCACTTCCCTGCTGTCCGTACTCCAGGGAAGGGGTTATATGCAGAAACTGGTAAATGGTTCCCCTTTTCTACCCCACCGTCCCTCCACCCTTCTGGTATCATCAGTCTCACCACTGGTTCTGAAGGGACCATCTGTCCTGGATTCCCTGTGTTTACAGTTCTTATCTATACCAGTATACATCCTCTTGGTCTAGCCAGATTTGTAAGGTAGAATCAAGCAACCCCTGTGAAAGGGTCATTTGACCCCCAAAAAGATCACAACCCACAAGTTGAGAACCTCTGCTCTACATGATAAATTTCAAAGGGATGTAAATGGATTAAGTCTAGGCACAATGCACAAGATCAGGACATTTTTAGAATCTAAACTTTAGGTAACTGTAGTCCACAGTTATCCCAGTTTATTATGCTCATCAACACACTAACCAGCAATGTATTAATACTTTATTAACAAATATGCTTAATACAAATGTATTGAACGATATAAGATGTAAGAGCCCCCAATAAAATCTGTATTAAAAAAGAAAAGAAATTGTAATGGGATTTAAAATGAATTGCGTTGAATTTGTAAAGTAAGTTTGGTAATAGTGACAAGCTCACAATACTTAGCCTGCCTAACCAAGTACAGTGTAACATGTCCCGTATGTATAAGTTCCTCTAGATTTCATGATGGAAAATATTTTAGAGTTCTCTGTGTAAGTGTTTGGTTTCTCTGGGAAAATTTATCGCTAAATAGTCTACCTATTGTATAGTTATTGTAAATGGTATTGTTGTTTTATTATCTTTTTTTATACTGTCATCCTGAATATACAAGAATCCAACTGGAAAATAAATAAATAGCTATTATAACCAATATCTATTAATAATAATTTACAGAGATACAAATTGTGTTTATAGAGGCTATATTACACCAAACTTAGATATTTTACAAGATGGCCAGGAGAAAAGGTTTAGCATCAAAGTCTATAATTATACTACGTGAGTTATTTTGTCGGTCTATTTTGAGGAAAAAGAAGAATAATACCATCACTCTATCATGTTTTTAAGCTAAGGTCTGTTAAGTAGATAGTTAAAATAATGATGTCTTTAGGACACAAAACTGTGGGGTGGCCTATGTACACACATTATAACTGAGTCAACAAAATTAAAATATGTGAGATTGGATTTTTCTAGGAAAAAAGTATATTATTAAACAGATTTCTAAAGACCTAGTAAAAGCACTTACAGCATGAGGTTTCCTATTTCTGGTCCCTGTCTGATAGCCTCAGCATGAAGTAAGTTCTACCTCCTTAAAGTATCATGTAACATCACTATAGTGGTTATGCACAGCTTATTGTTCCTACTGAATCTATGTTTGCCTGATCTGTCATTACAGGATGGCTACGAGTCAGAACTGACCAGACTACCTAACAACACCCACAGGCCCAGCTAGATACTTTTTTCATTAACAGTCAATAAATATTTGTTGGAGGACTAAATAATAGTAACTCTCACTCTCACACAGGTGTCTGCACAGGCACTAACACAATATAAGCGCTAAGGACTAGGTTTTACCATATCCTCTGAAATAGGTTGCGGACCTAATAAAATCTAATGGTAAACCCTGAATGTGGGATCCAAAGCAAAGGCAGCTCCACCTTATGGGCTCCCCGTGATTCAAAGCTGACTCCACAGCAGAGGGTGCGGTTGTTTAAAATAGGGTTAGTCAATTTTGATGCAGGATGGCTCCAAAAATGCAGAGTAGAACTGATCCCTAAGATTTTCAAGTCAGTAATCTTTCAGAAACTGATCACCCATCTATCTTCCTAGGCATCTATGTAGTTTCAAAAAAAACCACCAACTTTTCTGCTAGCAGCTTAGCATTTAAGTTTTCACTCATGTAGTTCTCAATCAGAATTACAGCAAGAGAAAAAGTAAATTGAAAAGTGAAATCAATTTACTAATTATAACAGGCAAGACAGAAAGCCTA
>PVJH01037984.1:0-17519 GCA_004026705.1 Nesogale talazaci | reverse complement strand
CCATCAACAGCATCCAGTGGTGGTAGAAGCAACTCAGCACTGACAGGGATCTCCAGCCTGGTTTCTCCAGCTTCAGAGGTTTGATTTCATCAGGGTAAGGCCGTGTGGCTTCTCCTCTGGCACCTTTAGCTCCTCAGATGCTGCCATCTTGTCTTGTCTGTAATTCGTTGTCTCTGATACTAACTTCCAACAACTGGGCAGATAGCTTCTCACCTCCTTGAGGGAAATATCGTGAGATTTCTCAGAAATCTCAGGAGGAAGCCATGCCCACACAGAGGCCTCATTGACTACTCAATGGCTATCTCCAGATTAACAGGCTAGGCTACACCCCTACACTCAATCATGAGATTAACATAAGCACATGACCCCCTTACAGTGCTCGACTGTTGGTGCCACCGGTGACTCTCAGTTCCTAGAACAGCCTTGTCCAGCACGCTTGAGCTCTGGATGTTGGCAGGGCAGTCCAGCACTGGGACGCTCAGGGTCGGCATGTTGCAGCAAAACAGGACTCTGGGATCGCCCATCAGGGTTTCAGCCAGGTACAGAGACCAGGTCGATTAGCACGCACCAGACAGAAAGAAACAGTGGGGTTTGCCACCTTTTAACTGTCTCAAAATCCAGTGAAAATCAAGCAAGTTAAATATCCCAATCTCTGTGACAGAGAAGCAGGTTTGCAATGATCACAGGAAATAATGATTTCTTCCTGCTTCTCTCTAGAGCAGCGGTTCTCAACCTTCCTTTAACACAGTCCCTCTTGTGGTCGTGACTCCCAACTATAAAATTACTTTCTTTGCTCCTTCATAACTGTAGTTTTGCTACTGTTAGGAATCGTCATGTAAAGATCTGATATGCAGAATGTATTTTCGTTGTTACAAATTGAACACAAAGCATAGTGATTCACCAACACCACAGGATATAATTATATATTGTGAAATATTTATTCCTAATGACAAAGAAATGAAATGTCTTGAAGCATGGTGTAGCATGGGTAACAGTCTTCACCGCGGGTCCTCGTATGTGGGCATATCTGCTTGTGGGTGGACCCGCCTGGAAAGGAGAGAGGAGCGGTGTTTTAGTTCCTAAGACCATCAGAAATATGTTTTCCGATTATCTCAGTTGGCCCCTGTGAACGGTTCGTTCGACCCCCAAAGGGTTCGCGACCCATGGGTTGAGAACCCCTGCTCTAGAGGCTACCAGGCCACCATCCCCGAGGCCTCCTGCCTGCTGCGTTGTTTGTGTCCATGGGGGATGCTTTGTGCCTGACCAGTGGACATCCTGAGGTAGAACATCCTTGCTGATGAAGCTTAAAAGGAATTTTTAATGCAAGGGGGTGGGGGTGGGGCTGTTACATTTTGTATTACCAGCATAGGTTGTTAATATGATTTTTATAGTATTCAGGGTAAAGCAGGCTAACTCTCTCACGCCCTCTAGGGGTGCCAGCCCATTCCCTCCTCAGAGTGGCAGGAAACCCTGGGCAGACGCCCTGCTGGCTAAGCTCGCTGCGGTGGCTGATGGGAGGTCTGTCCTTGAGGGGCAGTTCAGTGTGACAGGAGGTGGTTAAATAGACCCCACCGAGCCCAGAGGAACCCCTCAGGGCCTGAGCACTTGTCCATGATCCATGAGGTCAATAATGAATCTCTCTCCCCAGCCTTGGTCACTCCTTCTGCCCGCCTCTCCCCCTCCCCCCCGTCCCGCCCACGCCTGTAGTGACGCCCAAAGGGGCTGCTCTGTGAGATGACGGTTTGTCCTGCTGGCTTGTGGTTCTGAGCATGCCCACCCGGGCCTGGGGGTACCGAGGAGTGTGCCAGGGACCCTGGGCAGTTGCCAGAGGGTAGGTGCTGCTCTTTTAGGATGATCCAGAGTTAAGCAGACGGGGTCTCCACAGCTGGGCACCCCGGAGTCCCCCTGTGCTGAAGGCTTGCACAGTCGGCAGTGCCGGCCGCGGCCTCTCCCCACACAGCCACCCGCTGCCCGGTGATTCATCTCTCGGCGTGCTGCTGACTGCTACCTGTTGACACACAGTCTATTCTGAGACCTGCACACGCTCCGTGTTGAGCTAATGACGATGGTGCCCGGGCCCAGGGGCTCAAAGTGCCGAGAATTCACTGGAGGGGACGAACACAGCCAAGAGGACAGGCTGAGTCAGGCTGGGTGACCTCGGGGTAAGGGTGGGAGTGGGGGCCAGGGACTGGGCCCTTTCTTCCTCTGCAGACTGGAGAGAGTGGTGACCCCTGTTCCTCAGGAGGGAGCCCAGCACTGAGCACGCATGGTGGGACATGCCGTGGGCTGCTCTCCAGAAGGACAGCAGTTCCCAACCACCAGCCGTGCCTGGGGTAGGAGCAGAGACTTCTTTTTCGGAGAGATTTGCATTCACAGTGAACTATTTACAGCCTTGGACCCCCACCCGGGGCATTCCCCTCTGCCCTGCTGGACTGGCTGACTGGAGCTGGAATCAACTCAACAGGAACTCTGGGACCTAGGGGGGTCTTGACAACACCCAGCAGCACAACCCCAACTGATGACCATCAGTGCACCCCGACTCATAGCCAGCCCCAGGGCAGGCAGATGTGCCCTCGTGAGCCTGTAACTCTCTGGCATTAGGAAGCCTCACGTTTCTCCAAGCATGGACAGCAGAGCGGGTGTCCCAAACACCAGAAATGATTCCCTCACAGCTTGGAGGCCACACTGCAAAGGGAAGGTGCCTGCAGGGCTGTAGGGGACCGGGGGAGAGACCCAGGCACTCATTGGCTTGTGGTTGCAATGTGACTCCTCTATCCGCTTCTGTCTCCCTGGGCTGCTTCTCCTCTCTTAAGGGACACTCTTCAGATGGGCTCAGGACACAGCTTACACTCTCATGCCCTCATTATAACCAACACACTCTGAAAGCCCTGCTCCCGACCGGGCCCTCGCTCACAAAGTCCAGGGCATCCGCCTTCAGCGTACCATTTACGAGGGATGCAATTCCACTGAGACAGGTGCTTTGCCCGTGATCGGGTATCTGGTTAGTGCTCAGTAGCCATTGGCTGCTGCTGCTGTTGGTTCTGAGAGAAGCGTGCTATGTCTCTGGCACACAAAATGTGTGAGGCTCTGCCTCTCCAGCAGCACGCGCTCAGTGGAGCTGGGTCGACTCTGGGGCTCACTGATACAATGGTGGCTGCTCCAGCATTCAGGACTGCATCAGGGTAGGTCCATGTGGCTTCTCAGGTTTTTCTTGTAGGAAGTGAACCTTGGCAGCGGAAGCAAAGAACTAGCTAAGGCAGTTGCACACTGGTTTGAGTTGTCAGAGAACCAGAAAGGCGAGGCTTACCAAGCCATTTATCTCCCCGCTGTTCAGTTAACCCCACATGTGTTTATTGGCCAGCTTGGCACAATCAACCTTAACTTTCACAGCCCAGCACTTAACCCACTGCTCCAGCCAGACTCTGTGCAACTTCTGGAGCCCTAGAAAACGCCTCAGTGAATTATAACACCCTGATGTCACAGTCCAGCCAGTTCCCCACCCAGTCCATAGACAGTCGGATTCTCCACTTGAAGAAATGAGTCTGCGGAGCACCTGGTGGCAATTGTGGGGCTAGTCAGACTGTGGTGGGGGCTACTTGGTGAATGAAGGGGACATGCTTTCTGGGAAAGCAGCCTGGTACTCCTGACTCGTTCTTCGTTCTCTGTGGATTTCTTGTATTTCTTGTCCTGTGTTCAGCGCTTTCTTCAAGGCAAACTGTTGTGATGTGACCGGTGCAGCCTCCCTTCCTGCCAGCAGCCTCTTGTCTATCTCAGAACCAGTTTATTAGAACTCCTGGCCCTCCCACGTGCGTCAGAGTAGATCTTGTGCCCCACAGCATTTTCAGTGGTAGTATTGGAAGGAGATTGCCAGACCGTTCTTCCGAGGTGCTGCTGCATGACCTCCAACCTCTAACCACAGTTTCGTCCTTCATACCATGGGGCATGCAGCAGGCTTAGAACGCTATCAGACTCCTTCCTTTGCCAGCACTGATCCAAACCCACCAAACCTCCTGGCCTTGCATCCCTTCTGAATCCTAGTGACACTAGATAAGGCTTCTGAGTGTTTGCATCTTGATGGGAGCAGACAGCCTCACCTTTTCCTCTCAGGGCCCCAGGTGGGTTTGAAGCACTGACCTGCAGCCAGCGGTCCAATAACCATTGGACCTGCCAGTACCAGCAGGCGCCTCCATCATGGTCCAAGCCAGACACCAAACTCATCATCACCGAGCCATCCTGCTCACAGCCGCCCCAGAGGACAGGGTCAAACTGTCCCCATGAGATTCCAAGTCTTTTTTTTTTTTTTTGGGGGGGGGGGGTGCATCACTGCCTCTGGTGGTCGTGAGCGCTACCCAGTGCTGCTCCTGAGAGCCGCCGCTGGATTTGAACCGCCAAGCCCGCGGGCTGCAGTCCCACAGTCAACTACTTACACAACCGGGGCTCAGCCCCAAGTCTATTTTTTACAGGAGTAGAAACACCCATGTGTTAGTCCGGGTTGACTAGAGAAACAAATCCAGAGACACTCGTGTGTATAAGAAAGATCTTTGTATAAAGAATAATTGCATATTAAGAAAACATTCCAGCCCTGACCAGATCAAGGCCATAAGTCCGATTTGGCTCATATGTCCCACGACAGTCTTTACATTCCTCTTCAGACTCAGGCAACACATGCAGTGATGCTGAGTGCAGGAAGATCACAGGCCAGTGGGTGGAAAGTCTTGGGGATCCAGTGGCAGTGGAAACATCTCAGCATTGCTAGGGGTCTCCACGTGGCTCTTCCAGCTTGAGAGCTTTAGCATAGCTCCACGTGTCTTGTCAGCAGGAAGACAAAGCAGAGAGTGCATCTGACCTCCAGCGAGCTATTGATCTCCTTAGCGCCTCCAAGTCAGGTCATCCAGCAGGCTAGACTCCACCCCCTGGCAAGAGTACGTAGCTGCCACAATCCATATCTTTCTCCAGTGGAGGAGCTGGAGGTTTTGAACTGCTGGCTTTGGCTTTAGCAGTCCAGCCTATAACCACTATGCCAACAGGGCTCCTTCAGCGGTCAAAGCTCTTTACTTCTCCGGCCCGCTCTCTCATTCCAAGGTTTTCTCACTTCTCCCCAGCAGTCCTGTTGCAATACTCTTCCCTCCAGCCTGATGGGACCCTTGTCTCCGGTCCAGTGTGCGGTTTGTCCGGCTGCCCCTCTGCTGCCCAGCTCTCAGGGTCTCAGCCACCTTCCCAGCTATCTCCCCAGGATCGTCCTTTCCTCCGCAATCTCTTTGCGGAGGGCTCGGGGGCCCTCAGAGCTGCTGCCCCAGGTGGCACCTACCACCTGCCTCTGCCCTGTGGGGCACCCAGGCTGCCTCAGATGGAGGGAGGAGACTGTTGGGAGCGGCTGCTTCCGACTCTTTGAGAAAGCCACAACGCAAGAAACGAGTCTCACCATGTTGAAACTGTGACATGTGTTTGAAAATAAAGTTTTAATTAGAAGGAGCATTTCTCAGCCTCAACCTAGTGCCGGCTGTCTGAACATGGAGATTAAAATAAACCTGCTCCAACGTCTTGGCACCCGAGCCACTCTGCCATTTACACACTGAACCGCTCGAGTTGGGGCGGGTGGTGCTGTGGTGGGTGTGTCTTTTAGAAAACACACGGGGAGGGGGCGGGTGTTTGACCACAGCCAGTGCATGGGGTCTACAGTGCCGCTGGTTTTGGGGCCTGGGGGGTTGGCCGCTGACGTGTGTCTGCATTAAACGCGTCTCTGATGACGGACTGAAGGAGCCATGCAAAGCCACTGGTCGTTGGCCAAGACCATGACCTTGGGCCGGTCACTTAGTCCTCGAGCTTCTACTCCCTTGTCAATAGGATATAGGACCTTGTGTGTCACAAAAAATTAAGTACGTGACGATTCTCCAAAAGTGGTTTCAGTCCACTAGCAGGCAACCTTGGAAAACGGGACAAGCTATCTGCTCCCTGTCCCCCACCCCGCCCCCACCAAGGGCACAACCTTGAGAATTCCAATGGAGCAGTTGTGCTGTGCACACATAGGGCCAGCATGCGTCGGCAGCCGCTGGATGGAAGCCGGCAGCAACAGCTCCGGGCAGGTGCAACCTTTTCTGGCTGGTGTGATGGTGAGGGCTGTGGGTTACCTAGGTGCCAAGCTGAACCCGGTGGCCGCTCCATACGTGGCATGCACATTCTTTTGTTTTCTAGTGGCATGCATGTTACTTGTGAAATAAAACAAGTTGCTGTTGAGTTGATCACCTCCTGAAGGGAGCCCGGGTATACCAGAGTACATCCCTTCTTCACAGGAGGTTCAGTAACTGATTTTGGGGGGAAGTCGATCACCAGGCCTGTCTTCCGAGAATAGTCTCTGGCCAGACTTGAACTGCCAACCCTTCTGTGAGTCATTGCACCACCCAGGATCTCCTGTTGGAGACAAGTGGTTGATAAAGGCCTCGCTTGGCCCTGGGTCACTGCCAGGTTCCATGGGTGTGTGTGCAGCTTTCAGGTGGCTTTGATGGGGCATATTTCTGGTGTCTGAAATTAACTCTGCCAGATGCACATGGGCTGGCAGGTGGGTGTGTTCCCTGTATGTCAGCTTGCGTGTGGCATCAACCTTCTGTTGTGCGTGTATGATTCCTGCCCGCTGGCATGCATGCCCCCTCCCACCTCCTACCCTAAGCCGTCCCCAAACAGAAACAAAAACCAGCCGGCACCGCTCCACAGCACAAAAGTGAGTCCTGCCAGGGTCTCTAGTACAGGGTTGATTAGCTCAGGGGAGTAGAAGGCAGGCCTTTAGGGTCAGGTGCAAGGCTGACCGTCTAGCCAGGAGGTGTGACTGGCGACAGGTAGCCCAGGATGGCGCCTGTGGCTCAGTAGGTGGAATTGATTTGGGCACTTGGAACCTGGTTTGGATTTGATCGTTGAGCCGAGAAGGCCATTGATGGGCCTCCAAGTTGGGTTCCTTCTTAATGCCTGAGCTCCCTTGGCCATACCCTGACTTCTGGTGACCAGCGGGTTGTCACAAAGCTGTCACTCTCCGTTGGGGCTGGCAGTTGGGCGCATCTCTAATATCAAATTACATTGAGATCTCCCTTTAGTGACTTAACCCCATTGGCCCAAGAGTCCTAGCAGCCCTAATCTTGATTGGTTTAAGATTGCTGCCCAAAAGTTCTCAGTTCACTTTTTCCTCACTGTCTGAATTCCTTGGACTTTCTTTTGAAACTTCTCAGGGCCTTGTTCCTCTGTTTCTCTGCATTGTATGGGAAACCCAAAGCCCTGCAGCCAGGTTGATTTAGATGCACAGCAACCCCTGTGCTTCCGGGCAGGACTGACCTGTCAGATATTCAAGGGCTATGATCTCCCGGAAGCGAATCGCCAGGCCTTTCTTTGGCAACTCTGCTGGTTTTGCACTACCAGCCAAGTGTAAAAACTGTTTGAACCTCTCAAGGAGCTTGTAGATAGATGGTCAAACCCCAAACCCAGTGCCCTAGAGTCCATTCTGACTCCTAGCCCCGCTGTGAGACAAAGGAGAGAGCCCCTTCTGACCCCTGTACATCCGTACTGGAACAGTCAGCCCCATTCCTCCCCTGCAGAGTGACTGGTGCGTTTAGAATTCCGACTTCACTAATGCGTTTGCTAGTCTGATGCTTAACTGTACGCTTCCAGGTCTCCTTCATATTGTCAAACGAAGCTTGGTCTACTGTCCTCCAGTTGATTAGCCCTCACAGTAACTCACTCTGTAGGGGTTCTGTATGGGAGCTCATAGCCTCTGCTTTTCCTCTCAGAGTGCCTGGTGGGTTCGAACCATCCATGTTGTGGTTAGCAATCAAGTCCTTATGTAATTGCACTTTCAGAGCTCCTTTTAGATGCCTAGGCCCCTTTAAAATGGAGCTTTGTTTCTTAATGACCGATCCCTTTGTTTCAGGTATAGCTTAATTTCTTGTTCTCCTCCTGTTCTCTCACAAAAACTCACTGTCATTGAGTCGATTCTGATTCATCATGACCTTCTGGGACAGAGTAGAACTGTGCCTGTGGGTTCATGAGATGGTGTCCCTTTTCTGGAAAGCCGCCTCTTTGCTTTCAAACTGTAGACCTTGGGGTTAGTAGCCCAATACCTAATCTCCAGGGTTCCTATCCTTGTTTCACATTCACTCTTCTAATAGTCGATTTCTTTTTCTTTCTTGTTGAGCAGCAAAATGGTAGATTACTTCCTCTTGCCTCTAGTCAACTGCAGGGTGTGCTGTCACATTGGTATTCAGTGTTCCCAGCCTGCATATATACCAGCGATTGTATTTTGGCATGTGTGCTGAAGTTCACTTGGATCTAGGTGAGATTTGATTTCTGGTGTTCCTCACTCTTCCCTGTAAGGTAAGGTAAGGTAAGGCAGCCAGACCCGCCAGTGAGGTTTGGGTTCTGTCATTTGGATGGGAAGCTACCACTCTCCAAAGGCTCCCTCTCCATGGACGTCCAATGATGCTGCCTGTTAGCAGCATGTCTAGATGATCAGCAGTACAAGGAAAGGGAGCAGAGAGGAAGAGGAGGAGATAGAGGTCTGTTTGTACGTGGAAGTGGTAAATGTGCACCTTTTCCTCCCAGGGTGACAACTGCTTGGAGTTCTGACCTCAGGCATTGTCCCTGTACTTTATATTGGGTTCCTTCCCTGCACAAGTGGAGGGAAATGTGTGCCTCTGGTAAGAGGGACTGATGGCCAGCTTCAATTCGTGAAAACACCATGTGTGTTAGGGTACAGGTGGCCACTACCTGGTTTTCAGTGACAGTTTCTTTTCTTTTTTTTTAAAAATTAATAAGACAGGGCTGAGCCCCGGTGGCGTAGTGGTTGTGCGTGGGACTGCAGTCCACTGGGTTGGAGGTTCAAATCCAGCAGCAAGACTGGGTCTCCTACTCCTACCACCAGAGGGCAGTGATGTCCCCCCCCAAAAAAAGACTAAAAAAATTAATAAGACATTTTATTAGGGGCTCTCTTTTTTTGAAATCATTTTATTGAGGCCTCGTACAGCTCTTACCACAATCCATATGCTCCTCTATTGTGTCAAGCACATCTGTACATAATGCTGCCATCATCCTTTTCAAAACATTTTCTTTCTACTTGAGTCCTTGGTATTAGCTCTTCATTTATTTTCTGCCCTCCCCCATGAAGCTTAATAATTTATAAATTATTATGATTTTCATATCTTACACTGTCTACTGTCTCCCTTCACCCACGTTTCTGATGGGCCCTGACTGGCTCATCTCTTCCTTGTGACCCTTTTGTAGGGGGATGTCCAATTGCTTACAGATGGGCTTGGGGTCTCTACTTTGACCTGTCTCTTTCATTTCAATATGATTGTTTCCTCTCAATACCTCCTGACTACAAAGGCTGTTGTGCTTCTCCCTTGTAGGCTTTGTTACTTCCCTGTTAGATGGCCGCTAGTTTATCTTTAAGCCTTTAGGACCCCAGGTGCTATATATTTTAATAGCCAGGCACCATCACATTTCTTCACCACATTTGCTCATGCATTTCTTTTGTCTTAAGTGATCCTGTCAAGAAGATGAGCATCACAGAATGCCAGGTTTTTAGAATTTTTAAAACAGTGTTTGTGTGTTGAGGGAGTACTTGAGTAGAGGACCAATATCTGTATGCTTCCTTAATACTTGTACATGGACCTAAATAAACGTACATAGACCTATACCCCTATCATTTTATATATAAGTATATTTACATATGTACATGCTTATATTTATACCTTGATAAATGTCCTTTGCCTACTAGTTCTTTCCTCTATTTCCTTGTACTTTCCTTTTGTCTCACTATCATGTTTAAACTTCATTTGGCACTCAGTAATTTCTCTCAGCTACGTTGCACTTGATTAAACCCCACCAGGTATTCCATGCCCTCGTCTCCATTGATTTTTAGATCATGTGTTGTTGCCTTCTCCCTGGGTTTGGTAGGTCCCACCTTCCCCTCTCTCTCTGAAACCATTGGTCTTGTTGTTTTCTCCTTGGAATTGTTTACCTTGCCTGTCTTATATACATAGGCATGAAAAATAAAAAGCCTATAAATAGTTCCAGGTCTGTCTGTTGACCTTTATGAATGTTTTTCTAGTCTGAGGTGCCAAGCCCAGCCCCTGAAGTCTATTTTGGGGATTCCTTGGGGAACTTTTCTGGTGGGCTGATTTAGTGGGTGACTGGGCACAATTTGGAAGAAGGCCCTTCTAATCACTCTTACGAGCTTTTCATGGTAACAAAGATGACCGTCGAAGAACGGATGCATTTGAATTGTGGAGCTGGAGAAGATTGTTGAGCCTTCCATAGACTGCTGAAAGATGAACAGATCTGTAGTGGAGGGAGGAGGGGCAGAGTGCACCCGAGGGGCTGGACAGGAAGACTTCTTATGCACATCCTTTGAGCATATTGTTTTGTCCTGTTGGGCACTTGGTGCTGCACATTCGAGCGGACTCAATGGCACCTAATAGCATCAACAAACACCACGACAACTGCCTGGTCTTTCTCTTTCACCCACTTAAGCCTTTACCAAGTGCAGATCTGGAATGGTCAGGCAGAGCAGGGGCTGGGAGGGTGTACTGCCAAGGGCCTGGGCTGGGAGTCCTTCCCCCGAGAAACCCTGAGGCTGTGGCCCAGAGACACGGCCCTTGGGAACCTCCACCATGCTACCTCCGTCCGTGTTGGGGGAGAGCCGCGGGTACTATGAGGGCGCCAGGTGAAGGTTGCTGCAGCGTGGGGTTTGAAGGGTGATAATTAACCGCCTCCTTGCCCTCTCAGTGTTTGGATGCAGTGGATGAATCTAACACAGAATCAGAGAAATGGTGATCCAAATATCAGCCCTCTTCCATAGAAAACTGGTTGGAGAACACCTTGCAAATCGCCCCTCTGCATCTGCAGGGCTGGCCGTCCCCAGAAGCGGGGTGGACTTCTCAGAGCCGAGCGGATGCGCGCTGAAGGTGGTCAGCTTCCAGAAGAGAAGGACTTGGGCCACATGTCCTCAGTGTCTTCTCCCAACCCCACTGTGTAAGGCCAGGTTGACAAGAGGAACAAATCCAGTGACACTTATATATGTCTAAGGAAGAGCTTTGCATCAAGAAGTGGTCATCCACCAAGAAAGCATCCTAACCCAGCCCAACTCAGTCAAGCCTCATAAGTCCGATCCTAGCCCATAAGTCTCTCTCATGCAATGATGCAGAATGCAGGAACATTACAAGCTGCTGCGTGCCAAAGTCGTGCAGACCCAAAGTTGGTAGGAAACATCCCAGAGCTCCAAAAGCTCTCAGTGTGGCCAGCAAGCAGGAAGGTCAAGGCAGAGAGAGAGGTGCCTGTCTCCAGAGAGCCATATATCTCTGTCACACACCTCCCAGGAAGGTCATCAGGCTTTGACCTGATTGACAGGCTAAACTCCACCCCTATCTTCCTACAGGTGCCATGCTGGCACCAAGAAAACCTAACTATCACACCCACCAGACATTGGGGGTGGGGGTGGACAGGTCAGGATGTTGCTTCCTTCTATACATTTCCTTCCATGAGAGTGGAGGAGAATATGTGCCTCCTGTGGAGAAGACCACGGACCAGTTCCAAGTCATGGAACTGGGTTCTACTAGGTTTTCAGTGGCTGATTTTTCCAACTTGGATCACTGGGCCTTTCTTCCAAAGTGCCTCTGGGTAGACTGGAGCCTCTGCCTGTAGGTTAGCATACCAGCAGCAGGATAACTAATTGTACCACCCAAGATGTCCCTCTTAAGAAAAAGTAGGTCTCATAGTAGCCAGTGGATACTTTAGTAGCTCCCCCTCCTTCCCTCTACTGTTCCCAGGCTGCCATCTTTATTAGATAGAGTGGACACAGGAGGAGGAAGCCTGACCTAGGGGATGAAGCACTGGAATGGGAGCGTGCATCGGCATGCACTCTGGGCTTTCTCAGCTACTTCCAGGACAAATACTTTAAGTTGTTATTGAAGCTGACCGTTCACAGTGGCCCATGGGTGTCATTGGATTGTAGGAAATGAGACAAAGTGGGTCAGTGACACATGGCGCTGCTTTGTGACACATATAGGTTAACTGACTGAAGGGGACATCACAACTGGAGGGAAAGTGGACTAAGTGCTTGAAAAGCCCCTGGCTCCCAATTATGATTAGGAGAGAGTACACGCAGGCCTCAGAGTTCAGACCTTTTCTTCTCCAACCCTTCTGTTGTGGCTCTTCTGCCTCAAGCACCATCTGCTATACGAGTCCACCAGTGGTGACCATGTGCCTGGCTTTGTTCAAGGCCTAATGTTACAGTAGCTGACCATTGGGTGGAACCAATGAAATGCGCAAGGGCCACCCAGTGTCACAGGTCAAACTAGATTTCACAGAATCATTTCTGACTCTTGGGGACCCCAGGAATACTGGAGGATGACTGGCTTCCAGAAGTAGTTTGTCAGAATTTTCTTCCGAGGGTCTCTGGGTGAACTTGAACCTCCAGCCTTTTGGCTCTCAGCTGAGTGTAACTGCACCACCAAGCTTAGGAAACTGGAAGGGCATTGCTGTGGAGCTTTGGGGCATTGCCCACCCAGAGAATTGTGTACCTGCATCATCTTCCTCCCCCTTCTCTCCCCTCCTCCCCCTGAATCCCTTCTTTCTGATTCCCTTCCATCACTGATGTCCTGGCAAACTGCTTTAGAGGAGAAAAGAAAAGTTCTGTTTATAGGCTTCACTTCTCTGATGTCAGTGACATTTCATGGGCTAGTCCAGGCTACTCACACGATGCCAGTTGGTTCACAAAGTTCCTGCAGACAGACAGACAAAAAAGGAACCGACTCAAAAACCATCTATACAGTTTCACTCTAGTACATCACTGCCATCCGTCCATCCATCCATCCATCCATCCATCCATCCATACACAGTTTTATCCAACCACAATTTCTTTGAGTAATGGTTTATTAACTTATGTATGGTTTATTTATATATCTATCAATTTATTCTTACAAATAGTGGCATTTATTTATATTCTTTTAAATTCCTGTAGTCTAGGTCCCTCATTTTGTCCACAGAGAGGATGTACCTTTCTTCAAGTTGCGTTGAACTGAGACTAAGAACAGAAACCCACACTCATGCCATCAAGTTGATTTGGAGTCACAGGGGCCCTGTAGGACAGAGGAGGGCTGCCTCTGTGTGCTGTAGAGACAGACTCTTTTTTTGGGGGGAGGGGGGGCAGCACTGCTCTCTGGTGGGAGTGGAAGGCCCAGCCTTGCTCCTGGAGGGCTGCTGCTGGATTTGAACTGCCAAGTCAGTGGGCTGCAGTGATGCACTCAACTACTACACCACCAGGGCTCTGCCCGAGACTAACTCTTTATGGAGGTAGTGGGCTTCATCTTTGTGTCTAGTAGTGACTGGTGATCCTGAACTGCTGACCTTGCAATTCTAGCCCAATGAGTAACCACTACGACACCGGGGCTCTGAGACTAAGACTGAGGTAGCAAAAATTTAACTTTGTAGCACTCTTTTCGTAAAGCTCTTACAACTCCAAACACACAAACAAGGGAAAGCAAGTCAAAACCCCAGAAACAGTCTAAGCCTTCACTCTTGAATGGATTCTGACGAGTGCAGGCCCTTTGTGTTATGTACGGAGTGGGACCCTGTAGGGTTTTCTTGCCCGTATTCTTTCCTGAAGCAGATCAACAGTGCTTTCTACCTTGGCACTGCCGAACAGGTTCAAACGAACGACCTTTAGGTTGGCCAGAGAGAGCAAACTATTTGCACCACCAAGGGACCTGCAGCGCGACCATGACTTTATCGATCAGAATTGAAATGTCTGGTGCCCAGATGTGCACATGCTCCTGGGCAGTGCTGCTGTGTCAGCCATCCAGCGACAGCTCCCAGAGCTCCCAGAAGCATTTCTGTTTCTTTGCCTTGAGAATTGCCTGTTCCCAGCCGGCCCAGAATTTCCTTCAGAGGTGCTTCAGTATGTCCCTGTTGAAATGACATTCTGCTCTCCAGTGTGTTGCCGAGTGCTTAAAAATCTAATTTAGCAGTTGGCTCTTGATAATTCATGCAGTCTCTGGTGTCTCTGCATTTCACTTGGTACCCCGCACCTCTCTCTTTTGTGTGTGTTACGTCTTGCTCTCCTTGGAGACTACAACTCTGGCTAGCTCAGCTCCCTCTTGAGGGCCCCTTGGTGGGGGGCTCAGTTTCCCTGGGTGTGTTAAGGAGGTGAATCATATCTTTTCTTCATATGCCTGGGCTCTTAGCAGTGTGCGTTCAGACTTTTTTTGGGGGGAGGGGTGGTTTCATGATTTTGGTGGTCTTCTCAGTGCCATAAACTTGGGGAGAGGGAGAGATGTTTCCTCGCTGGTGCTTTCTTTGAAATTATGGACAAATTGTCTGGAGAAGATGAGCTGCTCTGGAGGACTGTCCTGAAAGCTGGCTTTACACGGTGACATTGAGTGAGGGGGGAATGTCATTGAGTGAGGGGGAAATCCACATTGCTGAGAAACCTCTCAGGACGGCTTCCTTAGGGAAGAGAAGGCGGAGTGGCAATGAGCTGGGAAACTCACGCCTGCCCTGCATGGTGGCTGTCATGCATTCCATTGTTCCGCTACACAGTCAGCTCATTTGGGGCTGGGATGGAATCTGTAAGCCCTTGGTGCTTAATGCCTGCCACAGATTCACTGCTCTATTGGTATCATTGTCATATGTCATCCATTTTATTTATTTAGTTTCAAAATCATTTTATTGGGAGCTAATACAGATATCTTATGGTAGTTTAGTCACACCAAGCAGTGTTGGACAATTGCTACCACACTCCGTTTCAACGCATTCTCTTCCTTCTTAGACAACTTGACATCAGTTTCCCTTTACACCGCCCCCAATTTAATCATTCAATCATATTGAAAAGTTTTGTGTGGTCATCACAACCATCAATGTCCTAACATTTTCTTCGTATACTCATTGTCTTAGCTCCCCACTTCCAAGAGCAGCAGTTTTAATTGTAACGCAACACACACGTGTACACACACACACACACACACAGACAGAATAAAAGGTCTCTCCTCCAAGTGCTGCCTTGTCTCTCGTGTACACTCACTCCCATTGCGTCAGGGCCGACTAGACTACCCCTGTGGGTTTCCGAGACTAAGTGCTCACAGGAATAGAAAGATTTGTCTTTTTAAAATCCTCGTTGCTGCTATGAATTTGTATGGACTCAGCGCCACTGAGGTCCTCAATGGGTAGCTTGAGAAAACGTTAACTTGTATCTTTACCTCTAGTTCTGTGCCTCTGGTTATTTTTTCCTGTTAATCATAAGCACGCCTTATTTTCGGTATCAAGCAAATCCAGGTTGCAGCATAATAAGACACATTTGGAATTGGGCAAAGAACTTTGCATTGTCTTTGTGAGACAGTCATGTGTCCAATGTTCCAGTGCATGTTCCCAGGTTATAAACCAGAACTTCCTGGGTGCTGCGGATGTTACCAACTCACCCAGCAGCCTCGTGGAAGAAAGGTCTGGTGCTCCACTTCTTGTGCGTGGGGGGAAAAAGCAGCCCCAGACAACTGAGACCCCTGGGGTTTATACCAGCTGGAGTGGGCGTGATAGAAAGTGGCTGGGTTTATAAGTCGTTACTTAATGACCCCAGGTGCAATTCCCTGTGGTTGCCAGCCAGTTCTGTCTGCAGAGGGCCTCAAACCTGGCCAGGAACACCATAAATCCAAACCTAGCCTGCCCTTCACCCCATAATTAAAAAAAATGAAAATAAGCTTTATTACATACAAAGATGCGAACACTTTGGAAGTCCTTCCCCTCTCCCCGATTTTTTTTGGGGTGGGTAGATCAACGCACAGGAAACTGAAATCTACACACAATCTGGATATGAACAATTTCGGGTTGTCCTTTTTCGGTTTGGCCAGTGGCTCTTTCTTCTGCACTTACAACTTGCACGTTTTTAAAAACTGACGTCAAGGCACTGAAAGTCATGCCAAGGCTGAAGCGAACAAGCTCTGTAAAGTGGGGCCTACGTTGGATGCCAAACTGGCCGTGGCCACCGAGCAGGTGTGCACAGTCCCCAGTGGTGAGAAATAAGAACCCTGAGCATTGTTGCTAACTCATGAAGAGGGGCGCGCGATTGATCATCCGGGGGACCCACAAGTCTTCAGGCGAAAAGAGTTTGCCATCAGATCAGTCACTTTCAGTTTTTAGATCAATGCTTTAAAAAGTCACAGAGAGAGAGAGAGAGAGAGAGAGAGAGAGAGAGAGAGAGAGAGAGAGACTGAGACTGAGACTGACTGACTCCTGGGTATTGCCTAACTTGAGAAAACGCAAATAATCCTAACCAACTGCGAAGGTTCGTTCACCTCAGGAGCAGGCAGGTTGACAACTGTGTGGGGAGGGGAAGGGGCAAAAAGAGTGGGCACTTGGAAAACAAGGGCATGGGGGCGACATGCGGTCACATCTCATCTGGGGAGAAGATGGAGCACCCCGAAGGCGTGCAGGCCGCCAGGACCTGGCCTTCCGCTCTGTTCTGCCCAGCACTCTTGGGCGTAAATGATGCCTGTAGTCACTCAGCAGCGGGGCGGAACTGCAAGGACATCGCCATTCGGGTTGAAGGAGGATGGACACTCCCGGCTGGCCACATTGAGGGCAGCGGTGGCACATGCCAATTCAAGTTCCTCACCTCAAATTTTTACTGATTTCTTTTTCCTTCCTGAATGAGCTCCATTAGCTACTTGCCTGCATTGCCTGTCTGGAGCGTGATTCAGGAATCCCCACAGAGGCTCTGCAGACCTCCCTGGAAACCCTTTGGAGGGCACAAAGTCGGGCCATTGAGTTGTTTTCCCAGTGCGCCAGCCCGTTCACTCTTCCGCCTGGACACTCAGAGTTGTCACAGTTCGTGTGATGCCCTGCTCCAGCATCTTAGGTCTCCCACCTTCTCTACTCTTCCGGGCACTTGGCAGTTCCTCCTCATTTATCTTCATGGGGTCCTCTGGCATTCCTGATCTCAAACTAGGACACAATCAATTGAATTCTACTCGCTGGGACTCGGAGCCTTGGAAAGAGACCAGGAGGGTGTCAGTCTCACAAAGGAAACCAGCAGCTCATTTGTTGTTGATCACCCCAGATGCTGCAGCAGCAGCAACAACAGCATCCAGATGGGTGCAGGTCAGGCAACTGCAGGATAGTGCAGGAGTCTCCCTTGGCCACTTTGTCATGCAGAGAGAGTCAGGGAGGACCACGTAAATGGCGTTTGTATAAATATATTTCCTCTGTTTCCGAACAGAGACCTCTTCGAAGCATTTGAAACCGCCAAACTTTGCGTTGCCAAATCGAGCTACCCCAGGGTCGTTCCATCCAGGCCGACCTCAGGTGGCCCCGCCACTGCTGCGTGGGGAGGTGTAGTGGGGGGTGTGTGTGGGGGTGGGGGGGGTGGAATGTGTTAGGAGGCGACGGGGTGGGCAGACTTTGAGGAAAGCCAGTCCTGCCTTCCTTGGCACCTGTCTTTCATGCTTAGAGCTCACTCCTTGAAAACTTAGTTGTTGCCTCCCTGGCCCCCAGAA
>PVJH01037983.1:0-17514 GCA_004026705.1 Nesogale talazaci | reverse complement strand
TGTCAATACTACTTAGTGAAATGTCTTGTAACTTGCCTTTTCTTCTGCTTTCAGCATTCCACCTTCACCGAATGATATAAAAGACAATCAGCCAGGGAAAAGGGGACTTCAACTTGGAGAAAGATTCTTTTTGAATATTTCTGCAGCAGCCCAGGCTAGCCTGACATTAAAAATAGATTTCAAGAATTCTAAATTGCACAGTGGTCTTCTTTTATCTGAATGCACAACAAATTCACATGTATTTCTCCCTGTAGCAAACAAAAACACCCAAAACAGCTTTAAAATGGGTCTAAAGGGAGCTCCAATGACAAGATTACATTTTGACACCTGTCATGATGGACTTTAAAATGCTTCTTTATTAAACCATTTTATTGGGGGCTGTACAACTCTTATCACAATCCACATATACCGTATTTGTCGGACCCTAAATAGGGGTAAATTGAGGGTGCGTCTTATGATCCAAAGGTGTGGTACCTCAGAATATTTGTTTATGATCCCATCCCCTGTTTATTGTCCACTTCTGTTTGCATGTTGTGGATTGCTGTGTGTTCGGGGGAAGTCCTGCCTTCTGTAGTCTCAATGTCAGTCAGGTCACATGATCCACACAGCCCATGCCTCCCCTCATTTGTTAATGAAAGTGATGATGGTTCTTAGCACCACTGTTGAGTTTACACTGGCAGATATTACCATGTTTTGCTTTATTTTAATAAATATCTTATTATACTGGCATGATTTGGTTCAGAATATTTTTTCTTGTTTTCCTGCTCTAAAAACTGAGTGTGTCTTGCTGAGCCCTGGTGGCATAAGCTGAGTCCCGGTGGCGTAGCGGTTGTGCGCGGGACTGTGGCCTACTGGGTTGGAGGTTTAAATCCAGCAGCAAGGCTGGGCCTCCTACTCCCACCACCAGAGGGCAGTGATGCCCCCAAAACCAAAAAAAAACCTGAGTGTGTCTTATGGTCAGGTGCATCTTATGATCTGAAAAATGTGGTACATCCATTGTGTCAAGCACTTTTGTACATTTGTTTCCCTTGTCTTTCTCAAAACATTTGTTTTCTACTTGAGCCTCTAGTATCCGATCCTCATTTTTTGGGGGGCAGGGGCCATTGCTGCCCTCTGGTGGGAGTGGGAAGCCCAGCCTTGATCCTGGAGAGCTGCTGCTGTATTTGAACTGCCAAGCCAGTGGGCTGCAGTCCCACACTCAACCACTCCGCCACTGGGGCTCAGCCCTAGATCCTCATTTTTCCCCTCCTTCTCTCTCTCTCCTGCCCCATGAACCCTTAATAATTTTAAAATTATTATTATTATTATTTTTTACAATGCATGCTTTTTATCTGGTAACAGGGCTAAATTCAGATCCCTCAACTATGGCAGAGGGGATTCAATGGAATGTGTCCGTCCTGCAAATACATTTTAGGCTTCCATTGTCAACCACAGTCTTCTGCAAACCAGGTGCTCACAATTTAAGCGCTGATGTAATTTCCTTCTTCAGATTTGGATTATATTATTTACAACTGTTGGATTCTCACAGGCTGATATTCTTCTTTTATGTGGGCTTAGTTGATGCCAAATGGCATGGCTTTAACATAGTAAGATAAGTTGAAAATAACTTGCTTCTACATGGGAGAGAGAGTGGGGGAGGGAGGGGGAAAATGAGGTGATACCAAGTGCTCAAGTAGAAAGAAAATGTTTTTAAAATGATGATAGCAACATATGTATAAATGTGCTTGACACGATGGATATATGGATGGATTGTGATAAGTGTTGTAAGAGCCCCCCAACAAATGATTAAGAAAATAAAAAATAACTTTACATTATATTTTCTTTCTGCTCCATAATGTTATTATTATTGTTGTACAAACATAGATAATATGATATTTGCCAATTCAACACTTTTCACTTGTACATTCAATAAAGTCAGTTACAGAAATCATGCTGTGCAACCACCATCAATAGGTCAGACTTTCCATCCCCTAAACAACAGTTCACTGCTCCTGAACAGTGGACTTTCACCCCCTCTCTGGTGCCTGCTGGTCTCTAGTAACCACTATGAAACTCTGATCACTTTCCCATTTTATACCAGGCCTTTATTTCTAGTCTGTTTTAGTCTGGAAGCACCACCGCAACCTTATACGCCATGGGTAACACTGGCTTGTAATACATTTTCTGAGAACATGCTGCCTAAGGGAATTGCAAGTAACCATTTACATTTCTATTCCCTTTGAGGACCAGATATGACATCCTGTCATCCATAGAACTGCCATTGAGTGGCTTCTGAAGAATCATAGATTCTGTAGTTCTGTGGAATCTTAGTTCTGTATAACTACATCTGCAGGTTTCCAAGACCTTAAAGGAGTAGAAAGCCTCATCTTTATCTCCTAGAGCAGCTGGTGGTTTTGAACTACTCACCTTGAAGTTGGCACCTCAGGGTAAAACCACTGTGCTACCGGGCTTCTCCATATAACTTGAGTGGAAATATTTTCTTAGTTAGCAGAAGCAGGAATGGAGTCTAGTCTCAAAACCTAAATTAGCTCTTTTACTTATGCCAAATACCTTTTTTTAAATGCTGCTGATGAGAAATTAATGAGGTTTGCAAAGATTGGATAATTTATACAGATTAAATCATTAAATAGCATTAGAGCAATTAATTTGTCTTAGTTAGAATGACACAAAATTGTAATAAATGTTAATACAAGTAAAAAGTGTTGAATAAATAAATGTCTATTATGCATATCATACCACAATAATTTTTTTTAAAGAAGCAAATATTAATTTCAGGAAACATCTAAACTGACATTATTTCAGTTTTAAAATTTAGAAACCCCGCCTTTGTGTTGCCTGTTCACTTTCAGAAACTAGTGGATGTGGTGTCAAAAAGGTGCAAATGTAACACCCTGGCAGCTATGTCCTGCTTTTGAATTTGATTTCTTTGGCATAAGAGCTGCATAAGGGACAATTAAAAAAAAATTAAAAGCACCTATTTTTTTCTTTTTTAAGTAATGAAGAAAAGATTTTATTTGGCATATGCAGATAAATATATATATGAAGTTAACAAGCATGTCAGTGCATTATCTTCTAAGTCTCAGCACATTATCACTTTTAATTATATTAATATATTTATAATATGTTATCATATTAAAAACTTAAATTATATTAAACAAGCTGTCAATAAATACTTTCATAAAACATTTAATTTTCCTTTGATGAATCTATGCAGATAGCAAGTCGTATAAGGGCGGGGGGGGTTACAATCATGTGAGGGGGGTACAAGGGAAACTGTCAAGGAGTCCAGTAAGATGAAGAATGTTTAGAAACTGATCATGGTAGCATTTGTACAATACTGATTGACATCTCAATAAAGTTCTTATGATCCTCTCAGCACTATATCTGCCCCTTCTGTTAGGTCCATTCTCTCTTCTAGGGGGGGCACACTGCCCTCTGGTGGGAGTGGGAGGCCCAGCCTTGCTCCTGGAGAGCTGCTGCTGGATTTGAACCGCCAACCCTGTGGACCGCAGTCCAACACTCAACCACTACACAACAGGGGCTCAGCCCATCCATTCTCTCTTCTGAATGGATCATTCCACTAGCATTTTTTTTCTTTTCTTTTTTTAATTTATTTTTTTGTGGGCATCACTGCCTCTGGTGGTCATGGGAGCCACCCAGTGCTGCTCCTGAAAGCTGCCGCTGGATTTGAACCACCAAGCCTGCTGGCTGCAGTCCTGCACTCAACCACTTACGCCACCAGGGCTCAGCCCTCCACTAGCATTTTTTTTTTTAATTTTATTTTTTATTTTTTGGGCATCACTGCCTTCTGGTGGTAGGAGTAGGAGGCCCAGCCTTGATGCTGGATTTGAACCTTCAACCCAGTAGGCCGCAGTCCCGAGCATAACCACTACACCACCAGGACTCAGCCCTCCATTAGCATTTTTAACTGTTTTAATAAATATATAGTAGTTCATGTCCCATGTAATTCAATGGTTGAAATATATTAAAGGCACTAAACAATCACCACGATCAATGTTAGAATACTTTATTATTATTATTAGAGCATTCATTCATGTATTCACTATTATTAGCTACACATTACCCCCAACCTCCCTTGCCATAATCCTGTTACTATTAGTCTCATTACTCTCTCAACATATTTACCTATGCTGGATTTCATATAAGGAAAATCATGCCAGAAAAAGGACAACAAAGTAAAACACCAAAAAAACTCCAACCCAAGAGAAAGTAGGGCAGAAACTCATTCAAAAACTCAGAACAGGATCTTTGGATCATCAGGCTGCCTCCTTCATCCTGTGCCTCGACCTCCAAGCGACACTACCCGTGGGACGCCTAATCGTGGACTGGGTAGCTGTGAGTTGAGGTTTCTTCAAGCCCTGCTTCACCACACTTCTGAAGTATACATCTCTTGAGCTGGGGATTGTTGGCCTCTGTCATCTGACTGTTGGCGACCTGCTTTGCTGTTTGCTGCTTGTGACCCGATAGCCTGAATCACTCTACAGAGGACTCCTCCGCAGCCCTCAAGACTCCAAGGACTGCCAGTCTGCTTGCTGTCTCATGCAAAGAACCCTTCCCCAAGGTCCCTCCACCCCAGTCACAGGACAGGCCACCCTGGAGACTTGTACATGCACCAGAGGCGCCCCCTCCCACCCCCTCACTGGGACTCCACGGGAGCATGCTACTGCAGTCCGCTACTACGAAGATTCACAGCCATGGGGCAGCTGGACTCCGTCCTACAGGCATGCTGGGTGTGGTTGGACTTGACATGCGTGTGTGGGTGGGGTTTTACCCTCCCAAGGTCTGTTAGTCTCCTTGCGTTCGTTAGCTGTTGGACTGCTTGCTGCCCTGTGGGCACCCCAAGTCTCACTGGGCTGAGAAGTCTTCCTGCATTTGTTTCCCGGGGTGCTGGAACAAATACCATAAACAAGCCCAGGCCAGGCTGTGGTGGGGGAGAGCCACGGGCAGGCTCACTGGGCATTTCCTCCTCGTTGGATTGAAGGCTGACCCCAATCAAATAATGATCTCATCTTCAAAACAAAAACCAGTCTCTTAGTGTGGTTTTTGGCGAAGTTTTGCACAGAAGTCTACGTTCCCAGCCAGCACCTTCCACCCGTGTTGCTCGAGACGTCAGGAGCTTTCTTCCGGCAAGCACTCTCCTTGCTTCTGTTCTGGGTGTTCCCTGACCTTCTTTCCCTTTCCCTGCTCCGCCCCAGACACTGGCATCTTGGCTTCCAAGGCAATGGTGACCAGGGTCCCCTATTGGGGGGGGGGGGGGGGCGGTTTGGGGGTCTGTTTTTTCAGGAGCTCATACAGCTATCATGCCATCCCATAGTTCCATTCCATTGAATGGTATCGTACAGTGGCTGCCTATTACAATCAGTTTCAAAACATTTTCTGCCTCCATGAACTCCTCGATATCTGTTCACCATCACATCCCTAAGGCAGTCACCTAATCTGACGTCCATTTGAGGACTGGGAGTGTAAGAGTGGAGTCTAACCTGTCAATCTTGAGCTAGCCAACAAGATCTCTGTATGGGCATGGCTTTCTCCTGAGAATTCTGGGAAATCCAGCTGTATTTCCCTCCTGGAGGTGAGAGACTCACTGCTGAGTGAGTCCCTTGGAAATGCTCTACTGACAAGACACAAGACGAACTCCCTGGGAGACATTGCAGGTGACCAGACACATGGCAGCATGCTGAAAGACCCTGATCCCTGGAAACTGGAGAAGCCACATGGAGACCCCTGCCAACAGAGATGCTTCTACCACCACTGGATACACAAGACTCTGCACCCACTGACCTGTGACGGTCCTGGTGTCATTGCATGTGGTTTGTGAGTCTGAAGGAGACTTTATAGACTGATATCAGGCATATGGGCTAATATCAGACTTGTAACCTTGTACTGGCCTGGGTTGGAATGCTTTCTCAATGTTCTATTCCTCTTGTATATAAACCTTTCCCTTATATCCAAAAAAACCCTCACAACAATGGAGTCAATTTTGACTTAAGTGTGGCTGAACCGGGCAGTAGAACTGCCCCATGGGTTTCCAAGACTTTACCTCTCTCTTTTAAGGCATTATTTATTTATTAAACGTTCTCTGCCAAGATTTCACAGTAGCTTCAAATTCAATTCAGTCTTTGGATTTCTCCACTGACACGCACAAGCGCACAGCGGGCCCTGGGTCGGCCTCTTTGCTCTCTGGGAGAGCCAACCAGATGTGAGCACAGCTCTGCTACCTGGAGCAAACTCCTTTAACTCCAACGGATGGAAAAAGGAGAGACTTCTGCAGAGTGGCCTGTAAGAAGAGGTGTTTTTTGTTTATGAAAGGAAATCGGTGAGTCCTCTAAGAATCATAAAAGGGAGTAGTTTACAGGGAAGCTCATGATTTGGTGTGAAGAATTCAGAGGGGGCTCTGCTGCTCCAGGCTGTTAATACTCTTCATTCCTTCTGCGGGCCCCCTTCATCTGGTATCACAAAGCCTTCATCGGTGGATGAAGAATGTCCACAATCCTCTGCAGCATGGGGTCTTCTTCTCCCTCGATCTCCCGACAGATCAACTCAATGTTCCTCAGTTCCTCACAGTAGAAAGTTCTCCTTCTCCAGGTCCTCCACAGTCAGCTTCAGGACGCTGACCCACTGCGTCAATTCGGTCGCTTCGCCATCCCCGTTGCCCATACTGGGCTCCGGGTTGACGTTCGCAAGGGCAGCCCTTCTCTGGGGGGCAGTGGGTCTTTGGGGGCTGCGCTGCTAGTGCTCGCAGGTTTCTCCGGTTTATGCAGAGCCGAATAAACGAATGAAGGGCCACCGGCCTTTCCTGATCTTGTCTGCCAGCTACAGGGTGATAGTCTTTGCCATCGTGGTTTGTATCAAAAAGCTGAACAAATTCAAAACTGTTCTGAAACTTCCCTTTTACTAATTTGCTCACGGGCATGATTTTGTCAACATCCATCTTCTTAAAACCTGCCTGTAGTATTTTGAAGTTCTGAATGTATTCGTGTTCTGGCTGAGCTTGGGATTTCACTTCCTTCCAAGCAAGAGAGTCATGAAACAGCATGTCCATAAATTGGCAATAAGCAGTCCCTGAGCTTAAGTGTTCAATCTTAGAGTCAACTGCACGGACTCGTGAATCCAAGCCAGCATGTCCTGTCTACTCAGGCACTCAGTCGCTGGGCCCTGGCATCATCGGGTATAAATCACTGCCATCTTCCTTCTGCTCTCAACTGGACCTCGTTCCAGCGCACTTAGCTGGCTCACCGGCTCAGGTGCCATCTTCTTCTGGTTCACACCACCCTGCCCCACCCTCCGGGGAGTACAAAGCCTTTATCTTTCTCCTTTAGAATGGCTAGTGGTTTCTAATTGCTGATCTTGCAGATAACATCCCAACAGGTAAATCAGGACACCACCCTGCTTTAAAAGGGGCCTAAAGGGAAAACAAATGATAATATTAAATGTTAACCTAGTTCCATCTGCAGTAAGTCACTTTCCAATGCACTGTCTGGGGTCAAGACTATTTATATGCCTAGACAATGGTCATGAAGGGTTCATGGAAGAGGTAATCCCTGTGGGAACTCTGCAAATGGATTTGGGGCTTGAAAGAGTCATTCTTCACCTTTTGCCATCAGAATCTAAGCTCTAATCTTGAATTTTATGATATGTAACTCTTTTTTTTTTTAGTTTTTTAGGCATCACTGCCCTCTGGTGGTGGGAGTAGGAGGCCCAGCCTTTGCTCCTATGAGCTGGAATTGAACCTCCATCCCACTGGGCCGCAGTCCCGCGCACAACCAGTACGCCACCAGGGCTCAGCCAACCCTCATCATTCTTAAAACATTTACTTTCTATTAAGCCCTTGAAATTGGCTCCTCAGTTTTCCCTTTCCTCCCCGCTCCCTTCTCACTCATGAAGCCTTGATAACTTATAAATTATTATTACTTTGTCATATATTACCCTGATGTCTGATGTCTCCTTTCACCCACTTCCCTGTTATTTGTACTCTAGATCCTTATAATTGGTTCCCCCTTTCTACTTCACCTTCCCTCCACCCCACTGGTCTTGAAGGGATCATCTATCCTGTTTTCCCGATGTTTTCGGTTCCTATCTGTACCCATGTACATCCTCTGGTCCATTCAGATTTGTAAGGCAGTGGGGAGAAGGAAGCACGGAAAGACTACAGGAAAGTTGTACTTTTCATCATTTCTATACTGCACCCTGACTGGTCATCTTACAGAGGGGTTGCAGGGAGGAGAACGGACTGCATGTGGGCTTCTGAGCTCAATGGCCTCTTGTCTAAAACCCTACCATTTTTAAGGATATGTTAGCACATATGTAATGACTGCTCACGCTCCAAAATCTTGATCTTGGCGTGTATAATACACCTGGTCGGCAGTAACCCTCAGGTTTTCCAAATCAGCCAGTCAACATTTTCCTCTTGTCTGTATTGACTTCTCATTAGCGCCTTTCCGCTTTTGTTGCATAATACCCAAGTCTGTCTGTCTGTCTGTCTGTCTCTCTCTCAGTTTTACAAAAGAATCAAGCTGTCTTCGCCTGTTTCTTCCCTTGCTAACCTCTTGGGTTCAGACGCTCTGGTGGCCTCGTGGGTTACTCAGGAGCCTGCTACACAGAAGCTCTGCAGTTTGGACCACCAGCGTCTCCTCAAGAGACAGGCAAGGCTGTCTACTCCCTTAAGGAGCTATGGGCTCGGAATCTCACAGAGGCCCTTCTACTCTGCCCCATGGGGGGTTTTATGAGACTGAAGTGACTCAATGGCAGTGAGTTTGGAGTTGGAATCGCCTGGGTTTTCTTCATGGTTTTCCGATGGGAAAATTCTCCTTAATTTCCAGGGGCCATGCAGACCACAGGACAGATCCCAGAAGAGAGCCACTTGGAAAAGCAACAGCTCGCACGCACTCATAAGCACTGATTTTAAATGCAGGTCTAAGTGGTCATGAATCCACACTGCAGTAGGGTGGCTCCGGCTCCATTGTTTGTTTGGGGCAGATATTCTATTTTTAGATATCATTTTGTTGGGGCCTCCTACAACTCTTCTCACATTATATCAAGCACATTTGTACATTTGTTGCCATCGTTATTCTCAAAACATTTGTTTTATACTTAAGCCCTTGGTATCAGCTCATGCCCCCCCTTCCCCCCCCCCTTGGGTAGATATTCTTAAAGCATACCATAAGCATGAAAAAATATAACCACTAGCATTCTGGGAGATGCAAATCAACATAATGATGTAATATCACCCCCCCTCCCCCCGGTTCACAATAGCAAGAAATTAGAAACAGCTCAAAAGCATCTCAGCAGAATGGCTCAAGAAATGCTGATACATACACACACACGCACACACACACACACACAATGAAATAGTATGCCTTGTTAAAGGCCATCGAAGGAACTGCGTGATGAACTACAGAAACTACTATACCCCAGGACATGGATGGACCTGAAGAAGATGCTGAGCGAAATCAGTCGATTGCAAAAGGGCAGATATTGTATGAGACTATTACAGTAAGGACAAACACCAAGACAAAGACAGGTATCTGTCCTCAGGTCAGCTAACCCTTTAATTTGGTCTCCCAGACAATGGATGGTTTGTATGTGGAATGCTTCCTCTAAAGTGGAGTGGGGATATATTTAAATCATATTCATAGATGAGTGGATTTGGAGCTTGACCTTAACTGTGTCCTCCATTTCTAAGAACAGTTAGTTCATACAATGTGCCCTTGTTCAATACTTGGCCTCATGAAGTGATTATGGAAGATGTGGATATGATAGCAAAGTGTGATGAAGGAACGAGGTGGTGACCAGCTATCAGAAAAAATAGTGCATGGGCTTTTAAAGTCTTGTCTCAAGATAAACAGCCATGTACGTAAGATGTCAGCTAAAACCACATGGAAGGAGCTCATGTGATTACAAGAATTACATAACATAAAATCCAAGATTTGAGCTTAGATTCTGATGGCAAAAGGTGAAGGATGACTCTTTCAAGCCCCAAATCCATTTGCAGAGTTCCCACAGGGATTACCTCTTCAATAAACCCCTCATGACCATTGTCTAGGGATATAAATAGCCTTGACCCCAGACAGTGCATTGGAAAGTGGCTTACTGCAGATGTAACTAGGTTAACATTTAACATTATCATTTGTTTTCCCTTTAGACCCTTTTTAAAGCCCTGTGGTGTCCTGATTTACTTGTTGGGATGCTATCTGCAAGATAAGCAATTAGAAACCACTAGCCATTCTAAAGGAGAAAGATAAGCCTTTGTACTCCCGGGAGGGTGGGGCAGGGCGGTTTGAACCAGAAGAAGATGGCACCTGAGCCGGTGAGCCAGGTAAGTGCACTGGAACGAGGTCCAGTTGAGAGCCGAAGGAAGATGGCAGTGATTGTATACCCGATGATGCCAGGGCCCAGTGAAGTGGGTGAAAAAAGACATCAGACAGGGTAATATATGTCAAAGTAATAATAATTTATAAACTATCAAGGCTTCATGAGTGAGAGGGGAGCGGGGAGGAAAGGGAAAACTGAGGAGCCAATTTCAAGGGCTTAATAGAAAGTAAATGTCTTAAGAATGATGAGGGTTGGCTGAGCCCTGGTGGCGTAGTGGTTGTGCACAGGACTGCGGCCCACTGGGTTGGAGGTTCAAATCCAGCTCATAGGAGCAAAGGCTGGGCCTCCTACTCCCACCACCAGAGGGCAGAGATGCCTCCCCCACCCCCCACCCCCCAAAAAAAAAAGAATGATGAGGGCATCAGATGTACAAATGTACTTGACATACATTGGACATATATATGGATTGTGGTAAGAGTTGTATGAGCCCACAATAAAATTACTTTTAAAAAATGGATTGCTTTAAACGTGACCTTTCAGCCTGATTTAAATGTGTTCTTTTCAAGCCATTCTTCAAAATAAATAAATAAATAAATAATAAAACACCAACTATGCATGTAACATAGAATAAAACAGGCATTACATCATAAAAATAGTAAAATTCATGGCAATTACTTAAAATGGATTTAACTTTGAACATGGTAAATAAGAAATTATAAACACCCAAGCAAATCAAGAAAGAATGTAGGAGAACCAACAAGGGGACTGGATCTTTCTCCAGGATATCAAAAAACTAGGCCGTGACGACTGGGGGAGCGGGCTGAACGCCATGGGGTGCGCGCTGCCCCTGGAGAAGAGTGTCCACCAGTCCCTGCTGGAGCTGCACACACTGGCCCCAGACAAGAATGACCCCTCTCTGTGACTTCATCGAGACACGTGACCTGGACGAGCAAGTGAAATCCATCAAAGAACTGGGCGACTACATCACCAACCTGCGCAAGATGGGGGCCCCGGATTCTGGCCTGGCCGAGTGTCTCTTGGACAAGCACACCCTGGGAGACAGTGACGGAGAGAGCTAAGGGGCAGCCTGGCCTTCCCCAAGTCACCAAAGCCGCACATGCATGTGGGGTAGACCTGACCCTTTTCTAGACATTGTACCCAAGTGTCCGCTTCCGTTCTTCCATTTGTACCATTCCTTCAGATAGTCTATGAAGTCCTTTGATACCCCCAGCTGTTGCCTCCGAGATCTTGGCAGAGAGCTGCCCAGGCCCAGGCGGTCGAATATTTTTAAGCGCCCCAGTTCCCACGGCAAAATCCTACTTAATAAAATGGAGCTTGCGCAAAACAAGAAAGAAAGAATGCAGGCGGGGTAAGGGCAATCTTTAGAGTGGCGGAGTAAAATATCTCACTGTGAGTGAGCGGCTCAAGGCAGAAATCTCAAAGTGGAACTAGATTCTTCCCTGTCTCATTCTTAAGGAAACCTAATCCCCCCGTGAGCCTGTCGACGATCTCTGAAATATAACCGAGATTCCCCCATTCCTCCACCTGAGCTTTCTCCAGCCTAGCGACGGTCACTTAGATTGCTTCAATAGGTTCTAGCCAGTCTCTTGACTTTAGTTTATCCTCCACAAAACAACAAGAATGATCACCTGAAAATGTAAATGCTATTGCATCACGTTTCTGGTTAAAAATCGCCATGACTCTTAGAGTTAAACCTAATTTGCCTAAGAAACCTCCCACAAGAGGCTATCTGCTTACCTTTCCCACTTCACCTTATGCCCCATCATCATTTGTCGCTCACCACCTGGGGGATCCAGTACCACAGACGCTCTGCACGTACTATTCCCTCCGACTACAATGCTGTCCTGTCCTTGCATGATTCCCTCTGACTCATCCTGGGTTTAACTTTTAAACATCCCTGCTGAAGAAACACCTTCCCTGAGGACTCACCTGTCTCTAATGTTAGCATCAATCACATTCTTTGTTTTTAATTAAACTTTCCTTCTTCTCAGCTAGAATGTAAGTCCTAGGATAGTAAGAATCATTTCGATCTTATTCACTGAATCTCCAGTGCCTAGGATATCACTACCACCTGGAAGATATTCTACAAATATTTGTTAACTCAAGAATGGGCTGTGCTTGGCAACGTATTTACAAACAGCCTTGATACAATTGATGTATGGATTGTTATAAGAGCTGTAACAGCCCCAAATAAAATGATCTTTCTAAAAACAATGGCTGAGGTCAGTGTTGAGAAACAAAATGTTAAAGTGAGTAAGAGTGACTCTGCTTAGAAATCCGTGGGGAAAGATGAGCGTGCTTGTTCTGGGTCAGAGGTGTTTTTGTGACTCTCACTGGAGTCTGGATTTGTACATAGTTTGGCCTCTCTGTTTCTTGATCAGTATTGAATACACACATATCATTTAAGACATTTTATAAACATATCTGAAATATAAAATATTTATTGAAAACTGTATACTCTAGAAATCTAGAGAAATCCTCATTTATTTTTGCTCTCTTCATCCTCCTGTGCTCTGACCTAAGCCCATGCTCTGACGGGTTGGCCCAGACACTTGAAAGGGAGCAAATCAGGTTTTCCAACCTAAGAAGCAAACCAGTTAAGCTAGTAGTAAATTGTCTTTTCCCGAGGGACCAATCAGAGGAAATAAAATTCGTTAAAAGTTTCTCTGTGGAAAAAAAAAATCATAATTAAAAAAAAATCAGAACTGCTTCTTACTCCCACCAGGGCAGTGATGTCACACACACACACACACACACACACACACACACACTCAGAACTATAATCATTAAATTCTCCTCATTAATTTCGGGTCTCTGATGAAAGGTTTTCTGTTTTCCTTGGAGAGTGTTTTTCAGAGGGGGTGTTTCCAAAAGTTCAGAAACTAATCTAACCTACACTCGTGACTATGTTGAATCTTGGAGTAAACTGTGGTGAGCAAGCTTGCTGGAGGCTCTATTTTCTTGGTTTTTGTCTTTCCTTCTCGAGCTAGCAAACATTCCCTTGGGCAAGAAATTTATTTTTGAGTAAATTCTACTGAGGAAAAAAAATGACAAGCAAATAAGACAATCAAGACCTTTCATACACTGATTAACTATTAAAGTCACCAGCTAAATTTGGCCCATTGTACAAGCAGTCCTGCAGTTAGGTTTAGAGCTTGAGAAGACCGCACAGCGCCCTGTCTAATCTCCTCTGGTTTCAGTAGGAGACCGAGAATCCAAGACTGAATCTCTTGAGAGGTCGGACGTGCCTCCTCGCTCCTCCATTCTGACACCCACCAGTCCTCCCAGCATACTCTACTCTCTATCGGTTCAATAATTGCTTGAAATGGCCACAAAGAACTCGCAGACAATACTTAGAATTAGGGGTTTATTAGGGAAGTTTCAGTTCTTTTGTCCGCAGTGTCTCTTCTCAGCCACATGGTCCTTTTGCTTCTGCTTATTCCATGGGCTAGGAAGCCCTCGCTCCTAACTGCTCTGTGGGCTGACTGCTCTCCTCTCGCTGTTTCATAGTCCGGCGTGATAGTTTCGGGTGCATCTGGCTGGCTGCCTCGGCCACTTTTCCACCGCAAGCAGGATCTCATGCGAACTCTGCTCGCCGGTGGCTCTTTTTCCTTCGTGGTGGCAAGCTTTTCAGTTCTTTCTAAGATGGCTCTCTTACACTCGGAGAAATGGGAAGCCGACCTAGCCCCTCAATTATTGTTTTACACACTCTATTTTCATGGTCCCACCAATCACGCGGAGGGAGTTACAAAGATACAGTTTGTTGCTGCTGCTAGGGGCCATCAAGGCAGTCTGACCCATGGTGACCTCATGCACAGCAGAACGAAGCACTGCCTGGTCCTGAGACATCCCCACAATTGTTCCCGGGCTTGATCTCGTCTTTCAACCACACCGTCAATTGGTTTGATGGAGGGCCGCCTTCTGTTTCTCAGTCCCTCTGCTGTAGTAAACACGACGTCCTTTCCAGCATCACAGCTCTCCTGATGACATGGCCACCGTATATAAGATGCAGTCTCACGATCCGGATCAAGGAGGAGCATTCTGGGTGTACTTCTTCTAAGACAGATCTGATTGTCCTTTTAGCCATTCACGGTATTTTCCATTTTCTTTGACAACACCGCATAGCGGAAATAACCCTGTCTAAGCAATCTCACTTCCACTCGCACTACAACACGGCGCATCACGCTTTGATGTTGCTATTGTTAGGTGCTGTCACGCCAGGCCAACTCATGTCAAGTCTATGGACAACAGAACGAAACACCACCTGGTCCTACACCATCTTCACGATTGTTGTGTTCGAGCCCACTGTTGCCACCACGGTGTGAATCCAGCTAGTCCAGGAACTTCCTTTTTTTCCCTGCCTCGCCATCTTTGTAAGCATGATGTCCTCGTCCAAGGACCGGTCTCTGCTGAAAACACGTCTGAAGTACAGAAGAGCAAGTCTTACCATCTCTGCCTCTAAAGAGCCTCCGGTTTGTACTTCTTCCAAGACACATTTTGTGGTGCTGTCGTTGTTCTCTTGGCAGTCCGTGGTACTTTCAATGTTCTTCGACAACCCCAGAGTCCACATGCATAGGTTTTCCTTCAACCTCCTTTATTCAATTTCCAACAGCCATGGCTGTGGTCAGGCACACCCCAGTCCTCAGAGCAACACCTCTGCTTCTCAACCCCTGCAAGCGGTCTTGTGCAGCAGAGTTAGGCAAGGCGATGGGGCATTCGGCCTCTTGACTGCTGCTTCCATGGGCATTGCTGGTGAGGCCAAGCAAGACCAAACTCTACATCGTCAAGCTTTTTCTCTCTTTATCATGATGGTACCTGTTGGTCCAGTGGAAGGATTTGGGTCCTCTTTATATTTAATTACAATCTATATTGAAGGCTACAATAATTGATTTTTCATCACTAAGTGCCTCAAGTCCTCCTTAATTTCAAGTAGCAAGATAGTGTCATTTGCATGTCACAAGTTGCAAATAAGCCTTCCTCCGGTCCTGATGCCACATTCTTCATATAATCTAGCTTCTCTGATGATTCGCTTAGCATACATGCTGAATAAATATGATGAGAACGTATAGCGTCTTTGATTATTTGCTCAGCATATAAATTGAGTAAGCATGGTGAGAGGATACATCCTGAATGCACATCTTTTATAATTTATCTTTTTTTTTGGGGGGGGGAGGGGCATCACTGCTCTCCGGTGGTGGGAGTAGGAGGCCCAGCCCCACTGCTGGAATTGAACCTCCGTCCCGGGGGGCCGCAGTCCCGCGCACAACCACTACGCCACCGGGGCTCAGCCCTCATCTTTTATAATTTAAAAAAAATCATTTTTTCATACAAGTTTTATCACAATCCATACATCCATCCATTGTGTCAAGCACATTTGTACATTTGTTGCCCTCATCATTCTCAAAACATTTGCTTTCCACTTGAGCCTTTGCTATCAGCTCATTTTCCCTCTTTCCCTCCCCCTTCCTCATGAACCCTTGATAATTTATAAATTGTAATTATTTTGTCATATCTTACACTGTCCGACACCTCCCTCCACCTACTTTTCTGCTGCCCATCTCCCAGGGAGGAGGTTATATGTAGAGCCTTGTAATTGGCTTCCCCTTTGTACCCCACCTTTCCTCCACTCTTCCCACTGGCCCTGAAGCAATCATCTGTCCTGATCTTTGCTGATTTTAAACCATTGAGTATGCCCTTATTCTGCTCACACAAGTGCCTCTTGGTCCATGGAAATGTTCCTCATGAGCACTATGAAGTGTTCTGGAATTCATATTCTTTTCAAGGTGACCAATAGTTATGATGCACACAGGTGAAAGCCTTGTGAATCAAGTTCAAGTCCACATCTCTCTGGTATTCTCTGACTTTAGCGAAGACACACTTGTGACATCAGCAATGATATTCCTTGTTTCATGTCCTCTTCTGAATCTGGCTTAAACATCTGGCAGCTTCCTGTCAATGTTGGATGATCTTCAGCAAAATCTTACTTGCATGCAATATTAATGATATTGTTCTATATTTTGACCATTCTGTGGGGCCACCTTTCTTTGGAATGAGGACATTATGGATTTCTTCCAGTCAATTGGTCAAGTAGTTGTGTTATGAATTATTGGCATAGGCAAGTAAATGCTTGTAGTCCTTTATCAATTTGTTGATACTATCATCAGTTCCTGGAGTCTTGCTTTTGGCTAATTTTTCAGTGTAGCTTAGACTTCTTCCTTCTGTACACTAGTTCTCGTTGATATACTAGCTCTTGAAATGATTGAATATCAACTAGTTCTTTTGCATTGACTTTGTGCATTTTTTCTATCTTTTAAATTAAAAAATTATTTTCCATCTTTTTATGCTTCTTGAAGCATTCAGTATTTTACTTAGAGAATCTTTCAATATTTCAACTTGAATTTTTCCTTAAGTTCTGTCAGTTTAAGGTATAATGAAAAAAAAGGTATAATCAGTGTGTTCTTCACATTTTTCCTATTCTAGGTCTTTGCATATACCATTATAAGATTTTATCTTGTCTTCTCTATTTTTCTTTTGAAATTTTCTGTTCAACTCTTCTTTTGTTATTCTTACTGTATGCACTGCTCTGTGATTAAGAGCAAGTTTCAGAGTTTCTTCTGCCATTCATGCTGATCTTTTCCTTCTTTTCTGTCTCTTTAATGATCCTTTGTTTTTTTCTTGTATAATGTTTTTGATGTTATCCCATAGCTCATCAGGTCTTCTCTCATTAGTGTTTAGTGCATCAAATCTGGTATGTTTAAAAAAACAGTCTTATTTGTATATTATTCATATATCATATAGTTCAATAGTTCAATCACATCAATAAGAGTTGTATAATCGGGGCTGAGCCCCGGTGGCATAGTGGTTGAGTGCGGGACTGCGGCCCACAGGGTTGGTGGTTCAAATCCAGCAGCAGCTCTCCGGGAGCAAGATTGGGCCTCCCACTCCCACCAAAGGGCAGTGATGCCCCCCACCCCCACAAAAAAGAGTTGTATAATCATCACTACAATCAGTTTTGGAGCATTTTCTTCATTCTTATACTCATTGTTATTAGCCCCCCCAGCCCCCTCTAATCTCTACTGCCATACCCCCAAGGAACCATTACCCCTGTTACTGTCTCTATAGTTTTACCTATCCTGGATTTCCTACATTAAAAAACCCCTT
>PVJH01037982.1:0-17440 GCA_004026705.1 Nesogale talazaci | reverse complement strand
GCGCACAACCACTACGCAACCGGGGCTCAACCTCCAGTAGCTTTCTTACAGCACCGCTTGTCTGAACAGGGTTTTTCTCTGTCACCATGTGGCCTACTGAAAGTGGTTTGTGATTCTAAACTATACTTGAAGGGCATTGATTCTATCTAGGCACATCTGTCCTCCCAGTTCAGAGTTTTGCTTGTTTAAGCTATGATGACACTCCAGCGTGACCTTTTCCACTTCTGCTAACATATCGCCACAAACGAAACATGCTTGTCTGCTTTTGGCTTCAACAAAATGGTCATTTATCCATTTCTTTTGGAGAGATCAGCTCTCTGCACTTTTTGTAAGATAGCACACCTTTTTATAAGATACATATTCATATGTATCTGATGTGTGTACGTGTGTCATCTGTAATGCGATTATTTTGCTGTGATCAAATCTTGCATTTTGGATTTGGAACATACTTAGCATTCTTACATCAATACGAGTCTTTTCTCCTTATGGATAATATTAATATTCATCTGAGATTCAGTTTTTGGGGAGGATTGTTGATGCTGGACGTGTGATTAAAGGCTGGAATTGAGTTATCGTCTGTGTTGACAATGAAGTGGATCACATTTCATTAATTATCTGAGCAACACAAGGAATCGTTTCATCGCATCTTGTCCCATCATCATCATATCACTGTAGTTGTACCACAGTACTCATACTTTCGCAAGATGTGCACTCCCAGCCTGCCTGGCATGAACTGCCTTCTGAGCCCCAGTCAGGCCACAGGCACCAAGGAGAAGCATGCACACACCTATCCTGTCATGTACTGCGTGCTATCTATCCTGTGAGGGATGCTCCTTGCTTGTCTCTTAAAATTTCATTTTTTCCCCCTGTTTCACTAACTTTACATTTCGGCTGCTATGGAAAAGCTCCTAGATTAGTGAACTTTTTAGGCCCGCCTGTGATTGTCATGGCAGGGCTGGACCAAATAAATGATTTCATGGTCTCACTCATATAGGCTGGGGACAGGACATTCCTCACCCCTCCTCTAAACCAAGACATCAAATCCCGTGAGATGCTTGGTTATATGTCAATAGGCTCAGCAACTATTTAGGAGAAATATCTTCTTGTTATTGTAATTATGACAGGCTTAACATTTTTTATGGTAAATTGAATTAAAATATAATGGAATTCCCCCCAAACTTTATTAAATCCCCTTGTATATTTATCACAACATTTTTTTGCCAATTGAACTCTGTTTACAACTTTGTTATACAAGTGTATAACTTATTGGCAGCAATTACAATCTCTGGGCAATCCAAGCCTGAATGTGATTTTTCCATTGCCAAAAAGTGAAATTCAGTGCTCCATAAGAAGAGTGCTCTCTTCCAAAAAAGCTCCACACTCCCCCCCCCCCCAATCTCGAAAACAGTTTAGATCTTAGACCACCGGCTAACCTACCAATCCTATATTGGGAGGAGAAGTCCCGGTGACGTAGAGGCTGCACATTGGGTTGCTAATTGCAAGGCCAGCAAGTCAAAACCATCAGACACTCCGTGGGAGAAAGAATAGGCTTTCTGTTCCGTTAAGAGTTACATTCTTGGGTTGAGCCCCGGTGGCGTAGTGGTTGTGGCCCACTGGGATGGAGGTTCAATTCCAGCTCCACAGGAGCAAAGGCTGAGCCTCCTACTCCCACCACCAGAGGGCAGTGATGCCCAAAAAACCAAAAAAAAAGTTACAGTCTTGGAAATTCACAGGGACAGGAATTGGCATTGATTCAATGGCAGTGAGTATGGGGTTTTGTGTTTGTTTAATCATGACATATTGATTTGCCTATAGTTTTCTTATGTGGGTTTATTTGCTTTTGGTCTCTATCAATTTTTTCATGAAGAATAGAAGCATTCTGATTTCAATTGTTACAATTTTTTCTTGTGTAGTAGATTTTGGAGACATTTGTCTTTAAGTCATTTAAAATTATTTCTAAAATTTTTTCAGTAGTCATATAAATGAAAGTTCAATTAAGCAAAAGATTTTGAAGTAAGTAGAGCTATTTAGCTTTCCAAGTGGTATACTCTAAATCATATGGGAACTTCATTAATTCATGATAATTCTTCAATTCTAGAAGTCAAATTATTCTTAGTCATCTGTTCTCTTAAAGATAAAAAGACCTAAACAATTTTATCTTTTGTCAGCTTCTATATCTTATACACTGCTAATCTAAAACTGAATTAAAAATCATTTTATTGGGGACTCATACAAATCCCATCACAATATGTACATCCATCCATTGTATGCAAAGCACATTTGTACACTTGTTGCCATCATTATTCTCAAAACATTTTCTTTCCACTTAAGCCCCTGGTATCAGCTCCTCATATTTCCCCTCCCTCCCTGCTTCCCCCTCCTCTATGAACACCCGCTAATTTATAAATTATTATTATTTTGTCATATCCTATACTGTCTGATGTCTCACTTCATCCACTTCCTTGTTGTACGTACCCAGAGAGGAGGTTATATGTAGATCCTTATAATCAGTTCCTGCTTTCTATTCAACCTTCTCTCCACCCTCCCGATATCGCCACTCTCATCACTGGTCCTGACAGGATCATCTGTTCTGGATTCCCCATGTGTAAAACTGAATTTATAAAGGGGTTTATATACTAAAATATTTTAATTAGAATGGTTTTATTGATATATACTTCACATAATGTGATTTAATCATTCAATCATATTTAAGATACATTTGTAACCATCATCGCAATCAATTTCAGAACATTTTCTTCCCATCTTCATTGTTGTTAGCCAAGTATATTTTAATTTTTTTTTAATTAATTAATTTTTTTTTAGGCATCACTGCCCTCAGGTGGTGGGAGTAGGAGGCTCACCCTTTGCTCCTGGGAGCCGGAATTGAACCTCCATCCCAGCGTATATTTTAATTTTTAATCGGAAGCATTTACTTTGACTTATATTAAAATATTCCTTTGTGCCAAGATCTTAGAAGAATCACGACAAAACCAGTCTTATTTAATGAACTCACCATGATGAAGTCAATTTGGACTCAGCAATCGTATAGGACTGAGTGGAGTAGCACCTTTGGTCTTTTTGAAGCTGTACCTTTTTATCGGATCAGAAAAAGCTTCATCTTTCCTCCTCAGTGCAGATGGTGGTTTTGAACTGCTGACATTGTAGTGAGCAGCTCAGTCCATTGCCCATCACCACCTGCTCCACAGCCACCGATAAATGTCAAAGATTAGGTAGAAAAATGAGACCATGTTTGTTTTCCTGAAACCCGCAGTGAATTAGTGCATTCGGGCTAGTTTTGTCCTCCTCGAGAGCTGTTGTGTCATCAAGTTGGTTCTGACCCGTAGCAGCCCTGCGCACTACTGAAAGAAATACTGTCTGATTTTATGCCATACTCCCAATTGGTACTTTGGAGCCCATTCTCACAGCCACTCTGTGAGTCCATCTCTTTGAGTCTTTCTTCGTTGACCATTTACATAGCATGATGTCCTTTTCTAGTCCTTGATAACGGGTCTCGCTTGATAACATGTACAAAATACGTGAGACGAAAAAAATGTGAGATGAAGACTTGCTGTGGTCCATTCTAAGGAGGATCCTTTCTGTACTTCCTTCAAGGCAGATCTGTTTGTTCTTCTGGCATTCCATTGTATTTTCCGTGTTCTTTCCCAGCACCATAATTTAAATGCATCAATTCTAGGCTTTTTCTTATTCACTGTCTAACTCGCACATGCATATGAAGTGATGAAAAGAACCATGTATGCATCAGGCACATCTTAGTCCTTAAGTGAATTCCTTGCTCTTCAACACTTTAAAGATTGGGCTGAGCCCCGGTGGCATAGTGGTTGTGCGCGGGACGGCGGCCCACTGGGTTGGAGGTTCAAATCCAGCAGCAGCTCTCCAGGAGCAAGGCTGGGCCTCCTACTCCCACCCTCAGAGGGCAGTGATGCGCCCTCCCCCAAAAAAGAGTCTCGTGGAGCAGATCTTCCCAATGCAACACATCATTTGATTTATTGACTGCTGCTTCCCTGAGCGTTGATTATGGATCCAAGCAAAATGAGATTCTCCATAACTTCAGAGTTTCCTCTGTTGATCACAGTGCTGTCTCTTTGAGGATTTTGAGTATCTTTAAATTGAGTTAAGACCACTGGTGGTATAACAGTTATGTGTTGGGCTGCTCATTGCAAGATCAGCAGTTTGAAACTACCAGCAGTGCTTCTCAGGAGAAAAACAGGGCCTTCGACTCCTACAGAAAGTTCCCATTTTGGAAACTCACAGGGCCACTTCTCGCCTGACCTGCAGGCCCTCTGCCGAGTAAGCACCAGCATGAAGACAGTGAGTTTTGATTTTTACACGGAGTTGCCATCCGTCCTGTGGGTGGCGGTCTTGGATTCTCATCGGCAAATGCTTCTTGTCCTCTATGATTTCAGCAAGCAAGATTCAGTAATTTGCACATTGTAGATTGTTAACAAACCTTCCTCTCATCTTGATCTCAATGGCTTGAAAGAAATGGAATTCTCTGTTTCACACTAGGAAAAAGAAGAGATCTGCTCAGTGCTGAGAACTGGTTTTATCCCACTCTGACGGGTTTCTACGTGCTCTTCTTCATCAGCTGTCAGGTGAAGCCCATCTTTATCATCCAGATTAAAGCAACAGCAACAAGACAATTGATGTTAGAGTTTAATCAGGCTTATGATGACCGCACACAGTTTCCAATGACTGGTTTGGGGGAGGCAGGATCCTAGTTCTTTGTTTCAAGGCACCTCTGGGTGAACTTGACCCTCTAAACTTTCATTAGCAACGGAGTGTGTTAACTGTTCATGCTACCCAGGGCGTCCATGATCTAAATGTGGGGAGGATGCCAAAGAACAGTCAGTTCAGCTTTCTGTAAGGAAGGGTCCTGGAAGCTGCCACACAGAGTTGATGCTTATATTCCATTGCCTAAAACTTGAATGCAAACTTTTTTTTTTCTGTAAGGAGCCTCAGAACGATAATGGTTAACATCTTATAGTCTCAGCTAAAATGTTCTCTTAGAATGCATGAACAAAACCGGATATGCTGTTAGGCTCCAGCCCGTAATGACCCTAAGCCCACCTGCATGACCTTGTGCTAGCCTCCCAATCGTTCCTATGCTTGAGTCCATTGATGTAGTCACTGTTTCAATCCATCTTGTCGAGGGTCTCTTTTTTGCTGCCCTGTCACTTAATCAAACATGATGCACTTCTCCAGGGAGGGGCTCTCCTGACACTATGTCCCAAGTATGAAAGACAGGTCCTGTCATCCTTGCCTCTACGTAGCACTCTGGCCTTTCTTCCAATACACACCATTTGGTCCTTTTAGCAGATTATGGCACTAGCAATCCTCTTCTCCAACACCACGATTCGAATGCACCTACTCTTCCTTGGTCTTCCTTATTCAACTGTCACCTGCATGCGATGCAATGGAGAATACCCTGGCTTGAATCAGGCACACCTTAATCCTCGAAGTAGCATGCTTGGTTTTCAACACTCTAAAGAGGTCTCGTGCAGCAGATTTACCCAATGCAATGCATCATGTGATCTCTAGGTTGCTGCTTCCATGAGCATGGACTGTGGAGTCAAGCCAGATGAAATCCTTGACAGCTTCAGCCTTCTTTCCCTTGCTCACGATGTTACCTACAGGCCAGTTGTGAGGATTTTGGTCTTCCTTACATTGAGTTATAATCCATATTGAAGGCTACAAACTTAGATCTTCATCAGCAAGTGTTTAATGCCCGCCTCACTTTCAGTAGGCAAGGTTGTGCTGTCTTCATATTGCAGGTTGTCTTCATATTGCAGCCTTCCTCAAATCCTGATGCCATATTCTTCCTCAGATAATTCAGCTTCTTTGATGAGTTGAGCATATTAACAACCTATTTGGCATTAACAAAGCTTCGATTTGGACTTTAATGGCCTTATATTAACAGGGAAATTACAGAAAAAGTGCAGAATTCTTCATTTCTATGTTCACCAGCATACCCACCATTCTGGAATGCTAGATTCTTTAAATTATAATAGTCTATAAGTGGGTTAATTCATCAATCTTTGTAAGCAAAATATTTTTAGAGTACAGCCAGATGTTGTTTCTTTGCTTTTTCTAAATGTTTTGACAATCAGGCCATTTGCACTTTCTTTCAAAAATCCATATTCTCCTTTAAGTTTATTAAACACTAATGAAAGAATTTATTAACATATAAATATTTAAGGACTTGTATATAATCAGACTCTCCCAACTTTTTAAATGTATTTATCCTAAACTCTAAACCAATTTATTTATTTGATATTTGGAATAACCACATGTGCAAATAAAAAGCATATATCTCAAAGTGATCACAAGCCTAAATGGCATTCAGTCCCCTGTTGATACAATTAAATTTTCAGAGGGAAAGCAATTCAAATAGCAGCAACTAAACTGGCTTCCTAAGGAAATGAATTTTGCTTCCTAAGGCAAAAATGAAGAAGTATGAGAGATGTAAAAGATTATTTCCATAAATCTTTACCTATCCTTTTAATATAAAAGTATACACCAAGACTGTGTGTACATTAAAATATATATGGTCTAGAATGTAGGTGCCTAAGGTTGTGGAATGCTATTCAATAAAAGGTCCTGGGATAAAAAAATTAGAGGTTGTTTATAGGTAAGTAGAGGATGCTTGTCTTTCATTAACATATTTATGTAACTTATTGAAGAAGTAGAACAGATTATTTGAAAGTTCGAACTGTCCTGGACTTTAAAGTGATGCTTCATTTCATTATTTATTATCATCATAATTCAGTATTTCTAAGTGAATGCAATCCAGAACTTCCCTCCTGGTGGGATCTCTTGGAAAGACACTGAGAGATCATCCTGTGCTTTTTACCTGGTGGTCATATTGCCCAAGGTCTCTCCTTCAATTCCTATAGGATGTTCCCGATGTTCTTCTTTACCTGGTCAGGTCTTCTGTCAGCAGTTCCATGCGTCAAATCTGTTCTCGAGATGTTCCCTGCATCTAGATATGATGTGAAGCCAACCTTGTTACCTGGAGGCTATATTCTGTCCTATTGTCAAAAAGCAAGATCTTATTATTGCCTGCCCCTGACTGCCTACAGCCTGGAGGAAACCAAATCTCAGTCAGTTTGAGGTCCTTTAAAATTAAAATAGCATGTCATCTTTAATGGTTCTGAAATTGATTTTAGAATTTATTTAAGACACTTTTTATGATTACTTTCTTTTAAGGTGCTTAAAATATGAACACTTATTCTTCAGCCATTTGAAATGGAATTCCTTAGGCAAGCCAGTTCACCTTTATTCAACTACAGAAGACTATAGCGACAATCTTCCAGAGGGGTTCTAGAAGAGTTATGTAAAATGACTTCTAAAATCTCTTTCGGTTCTTATATCATGATGATAAAGACATTGTCTCCTATGGAGGAGAACTTTGTCATCTGGCCGTTTTCATAGAAATTAATTTCCTTAAATTTAAACTGTACCAAGAGGTCCTGTTTTTTTTTTTTTTTTAATTTTGTGTGGGTGTGCATCAGAATATGCTGGCGAGGCTTTAGGTAAGCTGCTTCTTGCCTTATCTGTGCTGCAAGGTTTTCTCCTGTAATTCAGCTGCCAATTGTACTTTTGCAGGGACTGGTACGACTTCAACAGGAAAATGTCTTCCTCTAACACGTGGGAGGAAGTGAATCACTTCAAGGTGGTGAACAACAGGCACCATGTGTCCTTTGCGCCTCAGGACGTACCCTCCAGGGCTTAGATTTCCTCTCTCCGCTGCACATAATGATACCCTGCCCTGAGCCCGCGCGTGAGACGAAAACAACAAGAGGGCGCACAGGCTTTTTTATATGGGCTTGCTTAGTCCTGATTGTCTTAGGTGGCTTACAGGTGACAGGAAATGGGGATGGAGTGATAACGGGAAGGATGAAAACAGGAAACAGATGTCTGGTGAGGTGTGATGCTGGGAGAGTGGGCATGGCTTAGTCACAAACAGCTGTATCCTGGTCTTCATATTATAATGGTGCAGAAAATTTTTAGCTAAAAACAGCCATGTCCCAGTGAATCCGGCTATTCTGTTCTGCAAAAACCAAAGGGGGAAAAAACACCCCAAAACAAAATCCAAAACGGAATGGGTTCCGGCCTATAGAGACCCGGTCAGGGAGAGTCGAACTGTTCCTTAAGGCTTCCCAAGCTAGAGCTGTATGGATGTGGACGGCCTCATCTTCCTCCTGCGGAGTTTTGTTTATTTGTTTATCGGATCACCAGGGATACTGTTGTTCCACTGAAGTAATCCTTCAGGCACTGACCATCAGAGAGATGCGACTTGATGGCACCCTCGGTGCTGGCGAATGCGTTGTTGTTCTCAAGGCTGTGCGCTCAGATATGAGCTGGATCATGAAAATTTACACCACTTGGAAAGATAAATACAACAGCAAGGAGATTGAGGTCCCAATCTTTGTTCTCTTTGGACATAAGGCTCCCATCTGCTCTCAGGATAAGTGGGTTACTTGTGTCCATGACGATAAACAGTTAAGTTTGTAGGCCTTAAAAAGAGATATTTTACCTCCTCAGATAAATACTGTATATTTCCTGTTTACTGAATTCTGGCCTTTTCCTTAAAAGAATACATTGCTCTCTATTCTTTGGAAAATGGGGTGATTCTGTGTCATGGATTAAGTTTTGTCTGCACAAAATGTTTGCCAACATGGCAGGGTTGGGATTCTCAATGGGTTGGCAGCGATGCAGTGGTGAAATACAGCAGTTAGTGGATGCCTCCCCCAGATGTGATCTGATGAGATAAACCAGCAAGAGGATTAAAAGAAGCAATCAATACTCGATCCTGTAATCAGGGGAGCAGATGGTTGGGTCTTTTTTCTTTTCTTTTATCACTGCCCTCTGGGTAGGAGTGGGAGGCTCAGCTTGCTCCTAGAGAGCTGCTGCTGGATTTGAACCACCAAGCCGGTGGGCCCTGTCCCACACTCAACCACTACGTCACCGGGGCGCTGCCCTGGTTGGGTCTTTTTGGAGCACTTGGAAATCTTCAAACTGCCAATCGTTCAGTTAGTAGCGGAGAGGTTAAATCCATTGTGTCAACAGGGATCTTTAGAAAGCCAGATCGGCACGACTGTCCCCATCTTACACCCGGGACAGCGGGGTGTACAGCAGGTAAACTATTTGTCCAAGGTCATAAAACAGCTGTGGGAGGGAGAATGCATGCAAATTGAGATTGGCAGGAACGGAAGGGCTTGCTACTTCCACAATGCAATGTGTTGCCAGCCCATGGAGAAAGACAAGTTTTCTGGGATGTTTAAAAGCATTAGCACTCATGCTTTATTCTGATGGAGCAAGGCCATGGCATCGATATTAGCGGCAAATGGATTCAACTGCACTTAACGGCACCGGCAATCTCACTTTTTCGCTGCTGGAACTCAAGGGGTAATCCGCGCGTGTGCAGCCAAGGGAGCCACTGGAGAGCATTTTGTTTGGGATTAAGCCAGGAGGGGGATTCAGCCGGCTCGCTCCCATTTGGCAGAACTGATACCCGATTGTTGAGGTCAGTTATTGAACAACGAACCAGATGTTAAAATGGCACTTGTCACCCGGGTTCTTTCTCAGGCGGGCGGCTGGCCAGCTGCCCCCTGTGAAAGTCACCAATTTATATGTCTTTCTCTTTTTAAACGTTCATCTGCGCAATAGCGTATTATAAGTGTCCCTAATAATCAAGGTTCATTTCTTCCCTAAACCAGGACCAAATTCACTGCCATCAGTGCATGCGAACTCATAGCAGCCCCCGCGGGTTTGTTTCCACAATCACGACTGTTTGCATAGTGGAAAGCCCTGTCTTTCTGCCAGTCACACACCCAAGTCACAACGCAACGCATAACCAGTAAAATATTTGGTGGAACTATGCTTGTAGTATTAGGTGAAGCGACACGTTGGACGGTGTACGATATGAAAAGGTGATAACAATTTGTAAATTATTAGGGACTCATGGGGGAAATATGGGGAGCTGGAATTAAAAAAAAAAAAAAGAACTAGAGGAAAGGGGGAAAGAGGAGCTTATACCAACGGCTCAAGTAGAAAATATTTGGAAATGAATATGGCAACATGTGTGCAAATGTACTTAATACAAATGATGTGTTGAATGTTATAAGAGCTAGAAGAGCCCCCAATAAAATCTATATTTGAAAAAAAATTGTTTATTTAATAAAACGCATTTTACTTTTGATGAAATACCACGTTTTTACATTTCTACCCTCCCTGTGTTTGTTACTTCAGTGAGCAGACATAATATAACAAGGAAACGTGCCAAGCAATCAAATGGTGTTTCAGCTTTGCTTTAGCCCCCGAATTCTCCTGAGATAAAATACGTGAATTGTGCAATTCCTGAAAATTCTCAAAGAGCTAAAAATATCAGAACAATTGTTGTCAAGTCGGGAGGAGCAGAAAGGGGTTTTTCAAAGATGAACATAATATAGACAGAGAAAAGAAGTTGCCCAACTGTTTCTAATATATCAAGCACAATAAGAATCTCAAGAAATGGGATCCTACTCTGACAGGGAAAAGATGTTGAAAGATATGTCACACAGCCAAGGATGCTTGGATAAAGATGAAGATTCTTGCAGGTAAGGATGCCAATCAAGAAGCAATATGGAAATATTTTAAAAAACAGCTTTATTTTTTTGGTCAGGTATTATTTAACATTTTCATTGATATTTTAAAATGATTTCAAAATAACACAATCAGTTTTGTATACCTATTTTTTTGGGGGGGGGGCATCACTGCCCTCAGGTGGTGGGAGTAGAGCTGGAATCGAACCTCCATACCAGTGGGCTGCAGTCCCGCGCACAACCATTATGCCACCGGGGCTCAGTTGTGTACCTCTTTTGTTAAAATAGTTTTATTTGGGGCTCTTACAACTCTTATCACTATCCGTAACCTCCATTAAAACTTCCATTGTGCCAAGCACGCTGGTACATCTGTTGCCATCCTTTTCAAAACATTTTCTTTCTACTTGAACCCTTAGTATCAGCTGCTCACTTTCCCCTACCTCCCTCATGAACCCTTGAAAATTTATAAATTATGATTATTTTTGTATTTTCCACCAACCACTGTCTCCCTTCAGCCACATTTCTGTTGTTTGACGGCTGTAAGTTCCATCCTTGTGATCAGCTCTCCCTTTATCCCCCACCCTGCCCTCATGCTATCACTATGCACTTACTTTTTCTGAGGCGTGTAGGTGTTCTGGATTTGAGAGCTCTTACCTGTACCAGTGTACATGCTCTGGTCTAACAGAGTTTGTAAGGTAGAATTGAGGTCATGATAGTTGTGGGGAGGAAGCATGAAAGAACTCAAGGAATGTTGTATGATGCGTTGGTGCTATACAGTACCCAGACTGGCTCATCCTTTCCTTGTGACCCTTTTGTGAGGGAATGTCTGATTGTAAGCAGATGGGCTTTCACTCTCCACTCTGCCACTCCATCTGCTCCCACCCCATCATTTGCATCTATATGATTGTTTGTTTTGGGTCTTCGGATGCCTGATACCTGATCCCACAGTCTGGTTGTGTTAGTCTGGGTAAACTAGAGGAATAAATTCATAGACATGCATATGGATATAAAGAAAGGGTTTATATACAAAAGGAATGGAACACTGAGAAAGCATCCCAACCCAGTCCAAAGTCATAAGTCCTTAGCCCAAATGCTGGATACCAGTCTATCAAGTCTCCTCCCCACTCACAAAGTCACAGGTCAGTGGGTGCAGAGTCCTGGTGCTGACAGGGGTCTCCCTATGGCTCCTCGCTTCCAGGGCTCAGGGTCCATCAACAGCATCCAGTGGTGGCAGAAGCAACTCATCGCTGGCAGGGGTCCCCACGTGGCCTCTCCAGCTTCAGAGGTCTGGCTCCATTAGGGCAAAGCCGTGTGGCTTCTCTGGCACCTCAGAAGCTGCCATCTTGTCCGTGATTCATTGTCTCTGAGACTCACTCCCCACAACTGGAGAGAGAGCCTCTCATCTTCATGAGGAAAATATCGCGAAATTTCCCAAACACATCAGGAGAAAGCCATGCCCACACAGAGGCTTCATTGGCTACTCAATGGCTGTCTCCAGATTAACAGGCTAGACTTCACTCCACATCTCAATCATGAAATTAGCATAAGCACATGACTGCCACACTGGTGTACTTCTTCCAGGTGGGCTTTGTTGCTTCCCAGATAGATGGCTGCTTGTTCATCTTCAAGTCTTTGAGACTCCAGATGTTACATCCTTTAATAGCTGGGTACCATCATTTTTCTCCATTCACTACATTTGCTTATGCATAAGCACCCATTTTGACTTCAGCAATCATGTTAGGAAGGTGAGCATAATAGAATGCCAGGTTATTAGAACAAAGCATTCTTGCATTGAGGGCCTCTACTCTACTTGAGTAGAGACCCAATGTCAGTCTGCTATGTTAATATTTACCATATAATGTAATACATAGATTGATGTTCCTATGGTCGTATATAAATATATTTACATCTGTTCATGCCTGTATTTATACTTTTCTAAGTGTCCTTTGCCTCCAGGTTTTTTTCTCTATATCCTTTTACTTTCCTCTTATCCCACTATCATGTTCAACCATCATTCAACTTTCATTAATTCCTCTGGGTTTTATACTTTTTTATAGTTTTTATTTTAGTATTAACTGTATGAAATAATAAAGTACCTTTATACACACATATATTGAATTCTTATATTGGTCATTGTTAAATTATTTGTATCCCACCACTGATTTAAACACCAGTGCCAATTGTGGCCCTGCATGGTTTATTTAACCTCTCCTGCCTTAATTTCTTTTTTTGGAAAATGTGATATTGATAGATTCTAACAATTCAGTTATTATGAAAATGGAAAGGAGTCTAAATTTGTAAAATGCTGATGATACTGCCTACTACTATCACAAGTGCTCTTCAAGTGTTTACGAACCAAGTACCCCTTGGTAGTATTTCTAGAAATACTTTTTTTTGGGTGGGGGCATCACTGCCCTCTGGTGGTCATGGGAGCTACCCAGTGTTGCTCCCAGAGAGCTGCTGCTGGATTTGAACCGCCAAGACAATGGACCGCAGTCCCGCACTCAACCACTCTCCCACTGGGGCTCAGCCCGAGAAATACTTTTATCCTTAAGCTTTTCTTCTTTTTTTTTTCTTTTCCCTTGTCTCCTCAAAATAAATCAGACAGACAAGTTTTGTCAGTCTTATATTATTCTGGGAATTTCTGTAGCACTGGAATGGAATAAGCTTTTCATATAGTTTATGGCTGGGTAGTTTTTAGATCATGCTGTTGGGTACTGTTAAGGTGGTTTCAAGTCATGGAGCCCTCATATGTCATTGAGCAAATGCTGCCCAGTCTTAAACCCTCTTCACAATTGTTGACAGATTTGAGTCCATGTTTCAGCTCTTGTGGCACTCTGTCTCACCGAAGATGATCCTTCTTTTTGCTGACTTTACCAAACCAGAGGTCTTTTTCTATTGATTTTCCCCGATGTAAAGAGATGAAAAAATACATCATACTAAGCCAATAATAGAAATTGGTTGATGTTTATTGAATATGCAATTTGCAGATTGGGACACTGTTTCAACTTGTGAGTAAAAATAATCCCAAAGATAAAAGAACCTCCAAACACTCTTATATGAAATCTCAACATTTCCAAGGAAGAAGGGATTTCGTTGGCATGAAAAAAGGAACCAGAAGACAACTAATAAACAAATTTGTGGTCAAGCATAATTTTCATACTGCATTGCCTTTTTTCTTATAATATTTTTACTGTGACTTGGGTGAGGGGTTCATGTGTTAGATCATCAACTCTGCATTCAGCAGTTCAAATCACTCACCAATTTTCTTCCCCTTCTTCTCCTCCCCACTTTTCACACACAGTTTCTCTTCTCCCTCTCTTGTGACTCTCCACACTCCCTTTCACCCACATCAGCCCCTGTCAAGCCTATGGTCAGTTACTTCATCTTCCCTCCATTGTACTCCCCACTTGATAGCCTCCACAATTCTCTTTGGTGTGCAAATCTTTGCCTTTATCTAAATCGTAGTGTCTCATACAATAGTTGTCCTTATGTGATTCATTCAGTTCACTCAGTGTAATAATCTCCAGGTCCGTCCATCTCATGGGGTTCCTCCTTGTTTCATTATTGTCTTTAAACAGTGATTTCATTGTGTCTATGTACCAGAGTTTGTCTATTCTTCTACTGATGGACATTTGGGTTGTGTCTGTCTTTTTGCTCATGTGAGCAGTGCTGCGATGAGCATGGGAGTGCATCTGTCTGTTCCTACTACGGCTCGTACTTCTTGAGGGTCCACGCCCTCAGGAGGAAAGCTAGAAATTTTGGAATTTCTCTTCCCACTCGTTTGAAGTAGTGCATCTTGCTTTTCACAGTGGTTGTACAAGTCTGCAGCCCCAACAGTAGAGTATGGGGGTTTCAACTCCTCTGTGCCCTGTCCAGCTTTCATTTTGTATTCTGGATTATTTTTGAATGGAGATGTCATGGTTGGTGTGATATCATTGTTCTGATTTGCATTGCCAGGGTTGTTAATGACATTTTTTTCAAGTTTGTTAGCCACTTGGGTGTCATTTTTGATGAATTGTCATTTGCCCACTTCATCATTGAGTTATCTGTTTTAATATCATTGAGGTATTGATGTTTTCTATATATATTATCCATTAGGCCCTTACTAAACATTCCCTCCCCCAATCTATATGTTCTTTTAGTCTTTTGATGAAATCTTTTTTTTTGATGAAATCTTTTGATGCACTTAAGGTCTTATTTTTTGGAGTTCCCTGCCATCTATTTTGTCTTCTACTGTGTGTGCTTCCTTCATTATGTTTGATAGATGTTTATGACCTGTAACAGGGGCTTGAGTTTGTCCCTCTTTTTTTTCATTGATGCTCTTTTTAGCTCTGGACTTTACTTTTAAGTGTGTGATCCATCTTGAGTCTGCTTTTGTACATGGGATGAGATATCGATCTGTCTCATTCTTCTGCAAATAGAGGTCCAATTTTGCCAGCACCATTTTCTAAAGAGACTGTTTTGTTCCCAATTAATTCCCCTCATCCCTTTGTCAGTTGTCTGCATATGGATGCATTTATTTCTGTATTCTTTACTATTGGTCTGTGCACCTATTATATGCAGAGGTGTATTTTGACTACTGTCGCTGTGTAATAGGTTTTGAGGTTGGGTAGTGAGAGGCCTCCTATTTTGTTAGTAAGAATGTCTTTGCTTATACGGTGTGTCTTCTTTTTCTATATAAAGTTAGTAACTGCTTTTTTCCATTTCCTTAAAGAACAGAGTTGGGATCTGGATGGGAATTTTTTTATTGACATTTTTACAATGCTAAACCTTCCTATGCATGAACATGAACTATTCTTCCAACATGTAGGACTCTTTTGCTTTCTCGTAGTAATGCTCTGTAGTTTTCCTTGTCTAAGTCTTCTGTGTCTATAGCTATTCCACAGTATTTAATCTTTTGTGTGGTTATTGTAAATGGTACTTGTGTTAGGCTGTTTCTCTAGAGAAGCAAAACCAGTGATTCTAATACATGTATTACATTGTATGTCCACAACAGCTCACAGTATTGTAGAAGTGGGTACTTCAAATCTGTCAGTCAGATGTGAGTTGAAGACTTCTGACTCTTGTAACTGAGTACTTGGTAGAATTCCTTGGGAAAGCCTTTTGGCTCAGAACTTTTTTTTTTGGTTGGAAGTCTTAAAATGATCTGGTCTATATTTTCTTTTGTTTTGGGTCTGTTGAAGTTTTCTACATCACTCTACATTGATTTGGGTAGCTAGTGTATAGTATGTTTCTAGAAACTTGTTCATTTCCTCTAGGTTTTCGATTTTGGTTTTGATTGAATACAGTCTTTTGTAGCAATGTGTTTTTATTATTTTTATTCCATTTGGTTCTGTTGTGATGCCACCTGTGGTGGTTGGATGATTTTATGCCGATTTGCATTTAGAGAGATGTGGGGTCCAACATGTCGGCGAGATCCCCTCTTGATGAAACCTTTGGGGGATGCGGCCTTTTTTTATAGGATGGAAGCTGGGAATGTATGTCTCTCTCTCTCTTCCTCTCTCTCCTCTCTCCTGCTTGCTGGCACTCTGCCCACCTGCAGAGGCATGTGGGCCACTCAGACCTGAAAGCTGTCTGTGCCCTGCTATGTTTCCCTTGACTTTGGATCGACACGGCTCTGCATTCACTGGCCTGTGGTCTTCCTGCTTTCTGGCTCCCCTTTCTGTGTCATGAGTCTGAAGCCACCTGAGTGTGAACAGGGCCCTGACTTGCAGCAGATTTATGGACTTCAGTTGGACTGGGATGGGATGCCTACTCGATATAAGATTACTTCTTGAAATAAAGATTTTTCTTATACATATATGAGTGTCCCTGGACTTCTTTCTCTAGACAAGTCAGCCTAACACACTACAGTTTTTTTTTAAATTTTCTAATTCTTCATATTTGTATCTTGTCTTTCTGGTCCTTTGCTAAATTTGCCAGTGGGTTTTTCAATTTTGTTAATCCATTTATATGTTCAACTTCTTGTCTTGATTTTTTCTACCATCTTTCTGCTTTCCAATTCATTTATCTCTGTTCTACTCTTTATGATTACTTTTCTTCTGGTGGCTGAAATTTTATTTATTTCCCCAGTGACTTTTTATTGGAATTGACCCCTTTTGTGGACAATTGGTATCTGTATAATATAAGCAACTGGGTGTAGAATCCACTAATTTTGAAGGAAACTTTATAAAATGTATTTTTGAAGCTAAAGTCAAAGTTCATAAAGCCTAACCCCAGTCATTATTTTTGAAGTATGAAAAACTGTTTTGAGGTTTTGGGGTTTTGAAAAAATCATTTTATTGGGGGCTCATACAATATTTATCACAATCCATCCATCCATCCATACCTTGTATGTCAAGCACATTTGTGTATTTGTTGCTCTCATTGTTCTCAAAACATTTGCTTTCTACTTGAGCCCTTGGTATCAGCTCAAAAATTTATTTTGTTGTCCTTATCATAGCTGTTGAAGATGCTGGATTGAAGTGACACAGCATTGTAGTTAAGAATAATTAATAGTAATTACCATCTATCCTAAACATAGCTCCTAGTCGAGCCCTTGAAGTTGTTTCTTGAAACTGGCAGGATTCATCAAAAAAACAATACCTTGGCTGAGCCCCGGTGGCCTAGTGGTTGTGCACGGGACTGCGGCCCACTGGGTTGGAGGTTCAAATCCAGCAGCAGCTCTCCAGGAGCAAGGCTGGGCCTCCTACTCCCACCACCAGGGCAGTGATGTACCACCCCCCCCAAAAAAAAAACAACAAAAAAAATAGAAAAAAAAGAACAATACCTCAGAACATAATCTGACTCAAGTGGCTTTAGGAATCAGTCTTTGTTTAACTCTCTCCCCCCCC
>PVJH01037981.1:0-17498 GCA_004026705.1 Nesogale talazaci | reverse complement strand
AGTAATCCAACAAAATTTTACCAGTGTGTTTATTGAGAAATATTTCTTACCACTTGGTCTTTCCCTTGTTTTACAAATTGAAAAATATTGGAGAACATAATTCTGGGTGTGTGTGTATGGCTTTTTGAACTTTATCAGAAAATAGAAAATAATGATGTTCATAAGAGCAAAGACAAGATTTTGATTTTTGTACACATGTATTTAGCCTGAAATCTGATTCAATATTTGCTATATTGGTACAAAAATCTCAATCTTTCATAAGCTTTACTTAAATTCATGTTTCCAGAATAACAGTTACATAGATATGCATACACATAAACATATACACACAAAAGTATGTGTATATAGGTAATGGCTTGCATGTTAACATCTCAAAGTTTAATTTACAAAAGAAGCTAATAAGCTTCTCTCTGCAGCTTTTCTTCTTTTAGTTGTTTGGTTACATTTATGATTCTGTTAATATATCATGAAATTTTAAAATAAATATTTTAAAGCTTTATCGCAATATAGCATTTTGAGCTTCAAAAGTACCAGTAACTTTTCTGTATGATAAGTAGGTAACTAATCAACATTCATGTTTATCCAATCATTTCAGAGATTATTTAAAAAAATATTTACCTTGCTAAATGTTTCAATGGGAGAATATAATACATAAAATAAATATATATATTTAGATTTAATAAGGATCCAAGGGACAATCTTCAAAAAATTATATTGAATTTTAAACTAAGAACAAAGTTAAGGAAAACAAGCTGAGCCCTGGTGGCGCAGTGGTTGTGTGTGGGACTACTGCCCACTGGGTTGGCAGTTCATATCCAGCAGCAGCTCTCCACGGGCAAAGTTGGGCTTCCTGCTCCCACCAGGGCAATGATGCGGGGGAAAAAAAGTTAGGAAAAATATACAGATTCACAGACTGTGAAAATATGGATTATATCCAATAATTAATAATTTTAATTTTAAAAAATACCCTCTAATAATTGTTATTACATGAGTTTATAATCTTTGCAGTAAGCTTTTATCTCTTCCAGTTACTCATTTAGTTTTTGCATGCATTTAGTACAACACATTTTCAGTACTCTGCCTATATGCATGGCACCACAGTCAAAGACAACCTTGTCCTTAAAAAAATTCTGCTATAACAAGGAGCTGAGGCAAGAGAATCACTAATGATACCATCATGGATGTATATAGATATAGATAAAATTATATATATATATATATATATATATACACACACATATATTCCATTCAGTGGATGAGGGCCTGTTAAAGAAAGTTAAAAGTATTCTTTAGTAGTATTCCCTACTTGATCTCTATGTCCTAATACCCACTCTAATGGCTGTACAGAAATCACACACACAAATTTCACAATTAAAGGGTTTATTAAGGAAGTTAATAAGCTTAAAATCAGTAAGCAAATCTCAGCATTGAGTTGTTTATCAGGACATGCTACAAAGTTCTTTCAGATCTACTAACAAATGCCTAAAAAGGTACACTGCTTTTTTTTATAATCCTCCACCTAAAGGCATTCCCCTCTAGCTTTATGGGCAACCCCCCGAGACTCCCCACTCCAGTAAACCTCACCCAGAAGACATTCAGTACAGCTTCTTCTGCACAACAAGCTAAGCTTCCTCAATTAAGTGCCATGAGCCTCCACACTCTAAAGTCCAACCTCCAGCACAAATGCACTCAATTTTGCTCATTCTGTTTCAAACTGGTAGCTCAACTCACAGCCCACTATACTAGCAGGGCTCTGGAGAGATAGAGAAGTGAACATCCAACTATTCCTGGACCCAAGATCGCTGCAGTGTGTGCCTCTTGGGTCCAGAAGAGCAGAAGTAGAACCAGGAAGCAGGGCACAGGACAGAGTGGGGAGCTTCCCAACCGACAGAGCAAGACACGCATTTTCTGAACTACGCAAAGACACGTCTTTTCTGCCCTGTATCCTTGCTATGGGTTCACATTAACTCGATGGTAGCAGATGTTTCACTTTCCTAGCACAATATGTTCCTGATTTGCTTTATATAAATAAATATGCTAAATGTATATATTTAAATATTTACATATATGTGGGGAGTGGTCATGAGGTGTTGACAAAAATATGTATCAGAATATCAAAAGTAAGGAATCAAATTTATGTGAAGGAGCATGCACTTCTCAAATAAAAATTGACCATAATATCATAAATGAAGTAAAGACTATTAGAGTAAAGTTCAGGACCTTCACTTGCTGATGAGGCACAACTCAGGTGAGAAGAAACAGCTGCAAAAATCTAATAATAGTAAGAATTTGCAATATATAATGTATGGACCTAGGAAAATTAGAAGTTGTATAAGTGAAATTGAATGCATAAATATGGGTATTCTAGTGTTAGTGATTGAAATGGATGGGTACTGATCATTTTGATTCAGAGAATCAAATGGTTATGATGCCAGAAAGAATATATTCAAGAAGAAAGGTGCTGCATTCACTGTTAAACAGACATTTCATGATCTTGAAGTGCAATTTTGTCTTTACAATGCATTCTGTCTCTCTGCACTCAAGGAAATATAATTATTACAGCTGTAATTTAAATTTCTGCACCAAGCAATAAAGCTAGTTAAACAGGAATTGAAGAATTCTACCAGTGTCTTCAGTCTGATCAAACATGATTAAAAATGATCAAGCATACAATCAAGATTCACAGATAATTATGGGTGATTGGAATGTCAGATTATTCAGGATGCCCAAAATTCAGGCAGGATTTAGAGGAGAGGCATCATTAATGGGACAGTTGGAACAGTAATTGGAGAATATGGTTTTGGTGAGAGAAGCTAAACTTGATATTGTGAGACAAAACCTTGAAAGACAAATGACTTACTCATAGGAAATACATTTTTCTTTCTTTTTTGGGGGCATCACTGCCCTCTGGTGTTCGTGGGAGCTACCCTGCACTGCAACTTAGAGCCGCCACTGGATTTGAACTACCAAACCCACGGGCCACAGTCCCACACTCAACCACTTACACCACTGGAGTTCAGCCCAGGAAATACATTTTTCAACAATACAAACAACTCTGCACATTGACTTCTTTGAGAAGATTATACATAAATCAAATAAGTTACAGTTTGGGAAAGAGCATCCAGAGAATCTCAATATCAGCAGCTAAAATGAGGCCAGGGACTTACTGTGGAACATATTACTAAATGCTCATATGAAGATTGAAATTGAAGCTAGAGAAAATAAAATCAAATCCAAGGGAGCCAAAATATGATCTTCAATAATCCAACCTGTAGTTTGAGAAAATTTTAAACAATATATTTGTTATGTTGAACAATAATACAGAAGGCATGGTAAACTGATGTGTGGGAACTTCATGATAACTAGTCATGAAGAAAGCAAACATATGACAACATCTACAGTTAAAAAACATTGGCGCACCTATGAGAAGAAACTCTATAACTTGTTCTTAATCACAGAGTAGCAAAGGCAAATGGAAGCAATGATGAAATTGGAGATGAACAGAGGATGTCAAAAGGGAGTTCCAGAAGACAAAGTATAATATTATAATGGAATATGGAAATATCTAGAGTTAAAAAACAAAACAGAACATGCTCAGCATATCTTAAACTAAAAGAACTGCATTAAAGAATCAAGTCTGGAATTGCGATATTGAAAGATTTTATAGACAAAATATTGAATTAGTCAGGAAGCATTAAAAGGAGATTCAAAGAAAATAAAAAGTCATGGTCCCAAAAAGAACTAGTGGACATTACACCATTTCAGGAGATAGCATATGGAAAAGAACTACTGTTGTTAGAGGAAGAAGTACAGGCTGCAGTGAACATATTAGCCTAAAACAATTCTCCAGGAATTGATAGAGTACACATTCACATGTTTAAGCAAACTTATCAGCTGAGCCCTGGTGGTGCAGTGGTTGTGTGTGGGACTGCAGTCCACAGGGTTGATGGTTCTAATCCAGCAGCAGCTCTCCAGGAACAAGGCTGGGCTTCCTACTCCCACCAGGACAGTGATGCAGCAGGAAAAATAAAAAAGTTTATGAAACATTGAAAGCACTCTTTCATCTGTGTCAAGAAATTGGAAGACAATTTACAAAAAGAGATCCTTACTGTACATATTCCAAACGAAGCTAACTCAACAGGATGCTCATCTTAAAAAAACAATATCGTTAATGGCACATGCATGTAAAATTGTACTGAAGATCATCCAACAAGGGTTGTAGCAGTGCCTTAACAGAATGTTGACAGAAACTTAGGATGGATTTGGAAGAGATGTGTCACAAGGTGTCAATGAATGCAGAGAATAGCAGAAATATTTTTACTTGTGCTTTATTGACTATCCCAAGACATTCAACTGTGGAGATCATAATAAACGATGAAGAACCTTGGAAAGAACGGGAAATCGAGAACACTTCATTATGCTCATGAGGAATATGTATGTGGGTCCAAAACTGTTGTCCAAACAGAACAAGGAAATGTTTTGAAAATAGGAAATGTTAGGTCTCTGGAGTGTGAAATATCTCAGACCTTGACTTTAAGGGAGAAAGAATTCACTCAAAGCCTGGATTGTGATTTCAGTAATTTAGTAAAGGAAGAAGAAGCTTCAGGTTTTATACAGGTTCCTTCAAAGTACTTCACACACACAGGTGGAATTCTGAGGTCAGAGGAGATAGCTGTACACTCCCTCCCCACTCCTCTAGAAGCACTTGAGGAAAAAAAAAGTTGGGGTGGTGGTGCGCTGAAGGCTCTGTATTCTAGTTTGGACACTTTGCTGGGAAGCATAGTTGACAGTACTGGTGACCCCAATTGGCTGATTCTAGCCCAACTGGCCTAGATAGGGGCCAATTGAGGTATACACCCCCTCTTTCTGTCTCAGAGCTTGAATCTCTGGGCATTCCCAGTGAGCACCCTGGTCCCTGTTCTAACTACCTAATAGAAAGATGCACATCAAGAGTTGTATCCCCTTATCATACCTATTCAATCTGTCTGCTGAGCAGAAAACCTGAAGTATTTGAAGAGGAACACAGCATCAGGATTAGAGGAAGGCTTATTAACAACCTGAGCTCAAGGAATGACAAAATCTTGCTTACGGAGAATGAAGAAGATTTGATGCTCTAACTGATGAAGATCAAGGATTGCAGGCTTCAGAATGGATTATATCTCAACTTTAAGAAGATCACAATCCTCACAATTTAACCCATAAGGTAACATCGTAAGCGAGAAGATTGAAATTATCAAGGGCTTTGTCTTGCTTGCATTCAGAGTGAATGATCCTGGATGTGTCAGTCAGGAGATTAAATAATACATTACACTGAATCAATCTGTTCCACAATACCTCTTCAAATGTGGAAAAGCAAGAATATTGCTTTGAAGACTAAGTTGCACGTGGCCCAAGTCATGATGTTTTCAGTGGCCAAATATGTAAGTGACAGTTGGACATTAAGTTAGGAATATCTAAGAAGAATATATGCTTTTGAATCGTTACATGAGCAAAGGATACTGAAAGCATCATGTGCTGCCAAAAGGAACAACAAATCTGTGTTGGAAGATGTACTGCCCAAATGCTCCTTAAAGGTACAGGTAGTGAGACTTGGTTTTGTATTCTTGGCACATATTGTCAAAAGAGTCCAGACACTGGTAAAGGGCATCATGTTTAGTAAAGTAAAGTGGCAATGAAAAGCAGGTAGATTTTCGACAAGATGGATTGATCTAGTGGCTGCAACAGTGGTCTTGAACATAAGAGCTGTTGTGAGGACAGTGTAGGATCAAATAATTCGCCTACGTTATCACCAAAGACTAGTCCCTAGTCATCCTAGGAAAAGGAGCAGCAACAAGGAGTAATACACTCAGCAGAATGGCTTGACATAGTAGCTCCACGAATGAACTCCAAAATGAGAACAAGCCGGAGCGTTGTGTAGTTCCAGATGGTCTTTCATCCTGTTGAAGGCAGGGTGATGGCGAGTTGGAACCAGTTCTCAAGCAACCAACAGCAGCAGTGCTCAGAACAAGAATGATGAGGCTCCATGGTTCCACCAGCATTTATACTCATGGGACTCTGTTAAGTAACAATAGTGATCAAAATTTGCTAAGATTCACAACATTTATACATCTTGGTTAATTTCATGGATTGCATTGTGTCCTCCTTAACTATATGTCAAGGAATCTACTCTGTATGTCTCTAAAAATATTCCCTTTCTGAAATGAGTGGCTTTGGTTATGTTAATGGTACAGGATTAGAGTAGCATATATCTGGAATCAGTCTCTTGATTAAAACAAACAAGCAAACTACCATGATACAGAGGTCTCCCTGGAACCAGGAAGCAGAACTACAGAGATAAGGACATTTCTCCTGTATCCGCACAGAGCCAGCTGGTTCTCTGAATTTGGATTTTTAGCGGCCTAAACTGTAAGACTCCTCCAAATAAGTCTGAATCGGTTGGGTTGCAGATTTTTTATTTGAAAATGTAGGAAAATAATTTCTGCTTCCTAAACCCATCCATTTGTTTTTTTGTTTTCTATTTTATCTATTGTACTAGATAACTAGGGCAATATTGATTCTCCCAAACAGAATTTTCACTAATCTGCTTCATTGGAGAATAATGAAAATTATGTTTGTGATGTGTGAAAATTTGTTTGGAAACTGAATGTTACATATTTATATACTATCACATTTTAATACATCTTAACTTCCAATAATAAGTTTAAGTGTAAATATTTATCTATGTTCAAGTCTAATCATTATCTATTTCTCCAAGTAAACACATTGTTTAATTCTTCTGGATCATTATTCATTTATATAACACAAGCTAAATAGTTTCAGATTTTATTTGAATTAGTAAAGCAGTGATAAACCCAGCATTTCCTATTTGTATCTGTTATTGTTTCTGTTAGGTGTATCTGTTAGGTGTAATTTCAGTTCATAGTGACTGCATGTTCAACAGAAGGAAATACAGGTTTTGTCTGAGTATACTTCTGTGTTCTGGAATTCCCATTCTTCCTCATGTTATCAAATATTTTTCTTATGATACGCACAGTCCCATGTCTCTTCATAGTTAATAGAAGACATTTTTTGCTGTTCTCTATTTTCAAGCAAGATCCATCACATTAGCAGAGACATCCTTCATTGCTTATCTTCTAAATTGAGCTTCAATTTCTGCCAGTTCACTGTACATATTTTATTATACATATATTATTGCAACCAGTTCTGAATTATCTTATGAAAAATATATTTGTATGTGCTATTAGTGATATTTTGAATAATGTCCACATTCCTCCAATTGTCTACCCACGTAATTATTTTCCAAATTTTTTGGATTGATGAAATGTTACTTTCAGCTTTGCATCAGCTGAAACATGTCGGTCGATAACGTGAACTAAGGAAGTCATACTGTTCCCCAATTCCTACTGTGCAACTTGGATTTTCTCTGTCAGAACCCTCACATATTGATCATATTCTTCCATCCTGAGAAATGCCAAGGGTGTTCTACTTTTTTGGTTTCCTAGTTCCAGATCATTGTACATTCCATGACAATATCTTTTCTTTTCAGGTCTTTGAAGTTGTCTTTTCAGCTATTACCTTAGAATCAAGCACAAATCTACTTTAGAATCAAGCACAAATTTCAGAGTCACTTTTACATCCATATTGTTATTTTTGTATTTTTAACGATCCTGTGGTTTGTCTGTGTATGAAATCCTTGATGTCACCCACAGCTCTGCTTATCTGCATTCATTAGCTTTAGTGCAGCAAACTGTTTTGAGAACTTCCATAAATTCAGAAGAAATTTATTCTGGAATAAATTTCCTGCTTTGTCTCCTTGGGACTTTCCATTGAAACTTGAACTTACATACTTGAACTTACAAATTTGAATTTGTATATGAACAATTGATGGTCCTTTGCACAGTTGGTCTCTAGTATTGTTATGACTGATTTTATATTTAGCTGCTCTATCATCTCACTCACAGATGGAGACTATTTGATTGCTATGTATTTAATCTGATGAAATCCTTGCGCTGTGCTATAATTTACATTGTTCATAAAAGGTATTTACAATGACTGTGTCATTAGTCTTGAAAAATTCTTCCATGAGATTACATGTCATTTCTGTCTCCAAGGCCAACACATATCTGCCAGCTATTGATTAGGTCTTCCAATTTCCAATCACCAGTAATAATCCATGGAGGTTGATTGGGTGTTTTATCAACTTCAAGTTATAGAAAGTGGTAAAATATTCACCTTCTTTTTCTTTAGTTCTCTTGATCGGTCTATAAATCTAATAATATTGAATTAACAAGGCTTTCTTGTAAACATATGGATATTATATCACTGACAACATCTTACTTCAGGATGAATCTTGAAATATTCCTCTTTGTAATGAACATGACACCACACCTTTTCAAGTTGTCATTCTCAGCATCATGGCCCATATGGTAGTCTAATTTTAAATGGCAAATACCAATTCATTTCAGTTCATTAATGCTTAAGATATCTATTTTCAAGTACTATGTTTTATTTTGACAGATTTCAATTTGCCTAGTTTTATGCACTTCATTTTCGAATTTTTAATGGGTATTTTCAGCTGTTTCTTTTCATTTTGAATCATGCCACATCTGCAAATGAAAGTCTTGAAAGCTTCCTTTCACTCCTGCCATGACACTTGAAAAGGCAGATCATTCCCAATTACATTTTTAATGCCTTCCAACCTGAGGGGCTAAGATCCTGGCACCATATCAATCAATATTCCACTCCTATTTATGAAGATCTCATTGTCTATTTAAAAAAAAAGGAGATCTTGAGTTATTTCATCCTACTCTATCTTAGTCTGGACTTAAAAATCCAAACCAAACACTCAGACACTGAGTCAATTATGATTCCTAGAGACCCCATAGGTTTCCAAGACCACAGGAGTGCATAGATTCATCTTTCTACCACCGAGTGGCTGTTGGAGTCTAACTTTCTGCTACCAGTATGGATCCAAGCTTGAAACTCTGCTGAAATCTGTTCATAATGAACAACCCAGCTTGTATTTGAAATATCAGTAGCATGGTTTATAGCATCAGAGCAACAACAAAGTGCTACTGCTAGCTTTCTTGGGCTATGGCTATCTTTCTCCAGTGGGTATTACCTTGGTTCTTGGCTTTGCAAGATGAAAGAACTTACACTGAGTTTTGCCCTCTAAGCATGTTTCTATGAAGGGCAGGATGTTTCAGATTCTACAGTCTCAAAAGTATTCTCACTGGCAACCTTGTGGAAAAGAGCACGCATGTGTGCAGGACTGGGTGAGGGTGGAGGCAGGATCCCAAGGACAAAGGAGCAAGGGGCTGGTGGGCATGGAGTCCAGAGAGCAGCAAAAAGGCCAGCATGCGGAGACAAGAGCACTGAGACAGCAGAGGTGTGGGCCCCAAGCACACCCAGAGCAGGTCTCGAGGGAGCATACCCAAGTGGTACATGGGCAGCCTTACCCTCTGACCTTATCTGCCTCTGACCAGGAGCAGGGTAAAAATGGATGGTCTATTCACAATCAAGATGAAGGTAAGGGTGATGGTATTAGTTGACTCCATTGGCTAGGTTAAGCCCACCTGGGTGATGTCATGACCCTGTGCCCAGTGTGGACTTCTCACCTGGCTCAGAGACTTGAATGTGACAGTGTTCAGTTTGGGGTTTTCATAGGCATCTAATAGTTGCTCATTTTCTTCCCAACCTCCATTAAGTAGGACTTTGCAGGTATGGGAGAGACTATAGCTCTGTTCCTAAATCTAGCTACTAGCATGTCCCTATGGAAGGAGTACAGACCCAAATCTTTGGGCTACTGGGGAATGACATCTCTGGCTGCTTTCTGCTGACAAAAGGGATGTGATGTGGACTTGTTATCCACTTAGGGGTCTGAGTTAGTCCGGGTAGACTAGAGGAACAAATTTCAGAGACACGCATATAGGTATAAGGAAAGGGTTTATATATACAAAAGAAATGTGGCCCTAAGAAGGCATCCCAATCCAGTCCAGTGCAAAGTCTTAAGTCCAATAATAACCCATATGCCCGAAATCAGTCTATAAAATCTGCTTCCAACTCAGGAAGTCACAGATCAGTGGGTGCAGAATTCTGGCACTGGCAGGGGTCTCCCCATGGCTCCTCGCTTCCAGGGCTCAGGCCCATTAACAGCATGCCACTCCAGCTTCAGAGGTCTGTCTTCATCAGGGCTAAGCCGTGTGGTCCCTCCACCAGCTGCTCCAGCCTCCCAGCCGCTGCCATTCTGCGTTGCCTGTGGTTAATAATCTCTGAAACTAATTCCCAACAATTGAGGAAGATAGCTTCTCATCTTCATGAGGGAAATATCACGAGATTTCCCTGGAGTCTCAGGTGAAAGCCATGCCCACATAGAGGCCTCATCGGCTACTCGGTGGCTTTCTCCTGATTAACAGGCCAGATTCCACCCCTACATTTCAATTATAAAATTAACATAAGCACATAACTGCCAGAGGGTCAATGGTAGATGAAGTTGGGGTGATCTAGGAACTGGTGATCTTGGGTTTGGCCCTTTTGGCTCAGAGACATTGGTAACCTGTCAACAGCTGAAGGAAATGGGCAAACAGTTTAGGCTGGGACAATGCTGTGAGATAGCAGTGTTTTTGAAGGTGTGGGTGACACTGGAAGGTGGGGAAAATAAATCTTAGAACTGTCAGGCATGGATACTGGTTTACTTGAAACATAGGAAATAGTGTGAAAACATTTCCTGGCTTACAGACTGTTGTGGGTCTGAGGTAGAGTTTTCTGTCATGCACTTCTCTGTCTCAGGGTGGTGGTGAAACACCATCGAAGACTGTCCAGTGGTTCACAGGAGTACTTACATGTTTGCCTTGTTTCTGGAGGGTCTGGTTACGATTCTCATGGATTCACCAATGAATGGAAACACTGTGCCCTAGAACGGCAGTGGAGATAAAGAGAATTACTGGTAAGGGACCCTTCTAAACTGGCTGGAGCTGGGAATTGGGGGACTCATCTTTCCAGATTTTTATAAGAACTAAGTCTCCTGGCAGACACAAGGTGGTAGGTTTTCTTCGCCCTGGGCCTCGATGATCCCATACTGATGGAATATCTTGTGGCATGAAGTTAATCTTATGGCAAATTGCCATATTAAAGCGACCTCAAGGTTAGGCTAAACGCTTAGTGGTTGACCATGGATTCACTCATTTTTAGTTATTTCTCATGGGAATAAATGATTCAGAACTTGACTGCATCACATCTTGATGCTCCTTCTTAAAAATAAAGCTATCTCAGACTCTATAGATGGCTCTATTACAAGAAAAGGTCGCCCATATAAAATTTCATTGGGGCTTAAATTCGAAGGTTGACATAGAGCAATTCTGAGACATAACAGAGTTATATAAAGGATGTCTTCCCAGTTCATTTGAGTTTCTTGCATCCATTTCCTGAGGATGAGCTTTAAGCATTGGTTATGTCTCTCTGATAGCTACAAGGACTGCAGTCTCCGGGCACAGTGGAGATGATAGATTATTCCTAAGTGTTGAGAGGCTGCCTGAATGTTTTGGGAGATGAATGCAGGCTTGTTATCATTCTGCAGTGATTTCAGAACCCCAAATTTAGGAGTCACTTCCTAAAGTAATCTTTTAGAAACGTTGTGATCCTTCAATGTAAAGGTGTTGATGAACACTAGAAGATACTTGGATACTGGAACCTGCGTCACATTTATCTGTCAGTCGTCCCCAGGGTAGAATTCCTTGCACTGAACAGACTGAGCAAAGTGACTTCTCAGTGTCTCCTGGGGACTGCTGATCTGGCAAGTGGGAGGTTCCTGACCTGAGAGTAGCGGTTAAGCTGACCCCACAGGACTGCCGAGTGAGTGGAGTCAAGGAAGATTTCTAGCTAAGTTGGGTGTCATCGTAGAAAATTTTTATAACTTCCCACTCTAGTCTTTGTGGCAATCAGTTTGTTGATTTTTCCGCACCATTCTTGCATCTAAGGCAGAATTCCTGAGTTTTAGCTTGTTCCACTTCTTTCAGAGAACAAGCTGGAGGAGGAAGGTGGTTTGGGGAATGACGGTATTCATGGAGGCTGAAGAGTTTGTGGTCAGGGCTGCCTGTCTAGCTGCATGAACTGTTGGCAGCTCAGTGGCTCACAGTGACTTCTGAGTCACCCTTCTGGTGTCCTCAGCAGTGCACTACTGCCAATTTAGTGGATTTTGCATAGTCGCTACAAGTGCTCTGATTTGAGAGCTAGCAGAGGGAGAGAAATTCAAGGCGTATACAGAATCTAAATATGGGGTTTCAGTTCAATGTGCACACTCTATGTTAAGCAGGGTTCTCTAGAGCAGCGGGGCCCACACTTTTTTAACATGCAAACTACTTATAAAATGATCTAGTTAAAATAATCTGACAACTACAGAAATGCGAAACATATATTTTATTTATTATTACATTTATTCATAAATATGCTGGGAAGTCTTTACATGTACAATGTATGTTTATGTACCTTGCATAACCGCATGAGTCCATGTTGCACAACACAACACAATTAGCTATGTATGTACATCTTTTGTCATTACATGAGTTTACTCTGATGACTTGCACTGAATGGAATGAGCCAGGGATGCATGGTCTGGACAGTAGCTGCTAACAACCAGCCTCAAGCACACTTCAAAATGATCTTCGGTTGTGGTGGAATGGTACTTAGAATTAATGATCTTTCTGTGGGAAAAGGCTGACTCACATCAGTAAGTGCAACCAAATAATACAGTCAAGAAGGTAGCACATTATGTTATATTTGGGTACTTGCCATCTACGACTAAGTTCCAGAACTGTTTATATGCTCTAGACTTCAGGTGCATGTCAGCTTGTGGTGTCAAAATCTCCCATTCTATATGAAAGTTATATGTTTTTGTTTTCCCACCTGGTCTAGCTGCCCCACTCATTTTAGTGCCCTTTCTTATGTTTAAGAGAAAAAAAGACCCCAAGATCTAAGAATTAGCAATAACCTAACTTTTCAGTTTTGCTGCACTTAGTGCTCTTGTTTGTGCATGTGTTGGACACCTAAGATTGCAGCTGATTGGCTGTGCTACATATTAGTTAAGTGACAGGATTGATGATAGGCTTCCGTCTATTTTTTAGTGCCATGTGATCATCTACCCACACTACATTTGGGATCGACTCGTAGATTGAGATCTCCAGATTGATCACCCCTGCTCTAGAGTAAGACCAGCTAGGTCCTAACTTGAGGATTATCTTGGAAGTTTATTAGCAACCCAGTCCAAGAACGTTTGTGTGACTGCCCCTGTTCTAATTTCAACTCAAAAGCTAAAAGGAACTGACTCGTTTGGTCCACACAATGTAGAAAAAGACCTCCTTTAAATACAGGATGCTGCACCACTGCATGGAGCAAGGGATTTCCCCTAGGGGTGCTTAGGAGTTAGGTACTACTGGGTGTCAGGGCATCTCTGATTCTTTTATTATCCAGAGATCTTGAACTAGCCAGTAACACCCATCTTTCTTTTTGACTGGTCATATTGGGGTGTTACATGAGGGGTTGATAGGGAATAAGTGTCCATGCTGGAGAAATTTATTAATAAGGGGTTGCAATCCTTCGGAGACTTCATGATCTGTAGGGTACTGCCGCTAGCAATGAAACCCTGTGGGGTCTTTTCGGAAATTCCTTTTAGGGATTGCATGGTTAGCTCCACTGGGAAAACCCATGTCTCCGGCTTCAGGTTTTATGGCACCGCCCCACTGTTGCTGGGAGTTGGGGGGCGCTTTGCAGTTCCTCTGTGGGAAGGAGCAATTAGAAAGCTAGGTGGGACTAGGATGATTGCCTATGACTATGGTGGTGTGTAACTTAGATACTACATGCTGTCCTTGAAGAGCAGCAGGACATTTAAGAACTACTGGAAAGCTATAAGAGGAGTAAAAGTTGTCCCCAGGGCACCTAAAGTATTACATAAAGGGCTTGACTGCAGGTTTTCCTGACCCTCCCATGATGATGCAAGTGCATGGTGCTAAGGTTATGGGAAAGGAGGCAAGGACAGAGAAGGCATCCCAGGATCTAGGAGGAAACTTACCAAAGTACCTACTGCATCTAGGCTCACTGGAGACTCCAGACCAGTAACAGCGATCCCCTACTGCTAGGTCATCCAAGGGCTGCCTGTTTCAATACTCAGCAGCTACAGAGTAGCCTAACGGTGCCTCTCCTCATGGCTGACTCCCATGGGACAGAACACTGCCCAAGGCCAGTTTGTTTGCAGTGGTAGCATGGACCATGTGGAGGCCTATTCCACTAGGGCAATCCCTTGTCTAGTGACCCAGTCCATAATACACACAACACCTGGTGTCTTGTTCAGGGGCCTTGGAAACAGGGAGGCAATCGATGGGCATTCGTTGGGAATGGCAGCCAGTACCTGTGCAAGCCTAACATCCTTCCTTCTCTCCTTCTGAACCTGGACTTCCTGCTCTTTGTCTATAAGGTAGGTAGCCTAGTGACCACCTTTTCTAGGGTAACTCCTTCAAGTTTTTGCATAAACTCCTGGAGCTTTTTAGGAATGTTTGATGTGTCTTGTTTGAGAAATTTGTCTCTGAGTAGGACCTGCTCTGTGTATGAATCTATGTCTACAGTGCTATGTTTCCTCTGGGCTTCTCTTAGCTGCTCCAAGAAATTGAGATCTTTCATTTGGCCCTTGGTTAAAAACTGACACTTTAGTGTAGTTGATAGTCTTTTGCTGCCCTGACTTAAGTCCATTTTTGATACACACAAGGAAATGTTCCTATGCCCACCTGTCATTGGGATCTAATCCTAGGTGGAGTCATTTGGAGGCACAGCTATTTCTCCTATTGGATACTGATGATTCATCATGCATAGATTCTCTGCAAACTTCCTAGCTCCCATAACCACATGCTCTTTCTCAAAGTCTGTCATAGTCTGTTCCAGATTTATCATTACATCTTTCCAAGCCAAGTCATAGGCTAGGGTGAGGTGCTGAAAAGTCTCTATGTACTGTTCTGGGCTATCTGAATAACTGTCTAGGTCACTCTTAATCTGCCTGAGTTCAGTTATGGCGAAAGGCTTGTGAACTGTCTGGGGATCGAATTCCCCAGCTGCCTCTATTAAGGCTAGAATTTTGATGGGGCCACCTTTCCCCTCACTTGTACATGTGCAGGAACCACAAGTGATCGGGTCAGGGTAGGGATAGAGTGGCCTTCGGTGGCAGTGCTCTTTAGAAGTGTCCTTGATACACTTGGAACAAAGGTCCTTACCATTTCTCAAGAGGAAATATGCTTTAGCATAAGGAAACTCTGCCCATTCCTTTGCAGAAACATTCTATTCGAATCAGGGTTGGAAGGGAAAGTTTGCCACTCTTTGGCCAGGATTCCCCATCACCTAGAATGTACCTGTTGTAGGAAGATATTAACTTCTCTTTCTCTAGCATCTGTGGGTGAAATCTATGCCAGCTCATCCCTGGGGACAGATCTTCAATTGCACATCTAGAAAACAAAACAGCAGGAAGAGTAGAGAGCCCACTGTCCTGAGGGTGAAATCTGAAGTCCCAGAGGGTGCCTCGACAAAGACGTAGTGAAAATTGAACCCAAGGAGATGCTTCGACCATTTTCTAGAGAGCATACAAGGAATTGGGGGGCCACCAGGTCGGCTGACCTTCCAGGGTTGACAAAATGTCTGTGAGTCAGATCTGAATCAAAGGAAGGGTTACAGTACACAAAGCATTCCCTCTTCGAGTGGATCCTTGGATGTTCATCCAGAAAACAGACAATAGAGAAGTAAGGAGAACTTGGTGCCCCAAAGTCATAACCAAAGTCCTAGTACCTGTCACGTGAAAGACACCATGAAACTATGAGCCCTGAAAAGATGACTTTGTTTGAGGGAGGGGGTTGCGGGTCCCATCTCTGCTGGTGAAATGAGCCCGAACCATTTTCTGAATAGCTAGCAAGACATAGGCCACTGGCTTGACTGACTTTACAGGGTTGACAGAGGAAATTACTGGTGTAAGTCATTCACTGAGACCTCCAAAGGCAGGAAGGAACACTGCTTGAAGTGGCCTCAAAACTGCCCTCAAAGGTAAACACTGAATGGCCAGCAGAGCAAAGTTTGAGGAACTTTAATATAACAAATAGAAAAGGCAGGGCTGGTGTACCTCCACAATGGGAGGTCAGGGAGTGGGGCACACGGTTGGGGAGGGGGCTTGACTCCTTGGCCTCCCTAGGCTTGAAGATGTCATTGATCTTCAGGATCATGTGCATCATCTGCGTGGCCAGCGAGATCTGCTGCTTCTTGTCGATCAGCGTCTGTTGCCTCATGTCGTTGGTGCCCTTGTGCAGACAGTCGATGCCAAGTGCCGAGTTGGCCTCCTTCACCTGCCCAGCGTGTACCGCAGTCATCGTCTGGATGCGGTTGAGGCTGCTGTTCTTGGACAGGTCCATGTGGATGACCTCCAGTGCATTGGCGAATGTCCGCTGGCATGCTGCTCCAGGGTGGGACGCTTGCCGGCCTGCCAGCGCGTGAGATCTCAGCAGCGCCGCCTCTGTACACGATGCGGCTGTCATGGGTGAGTTTCTGATGACACAATGTCATGATTTTAAACAATTTTCCCCGCGTCCCATGGCATTTAAAAAAAAAATCCCGATTGTTGGAAAGAGTGCACGACAAGCTAGGAAACGGTAGGAGAACGGGAAGGGAATATACCCCCTTGACACCCGCACCCTTCCTCTGTCAATGGTATCCCACTCCACCAATGTTAAAATCTGCTCACTTTACCTTTGAAGGGAACAAGAGACCTGTCAATTGTCTCAGGATGCAATCAGCCATTTTGGTTAATTGGGAACCTTGGCTAGATACATATTGCCACAGCGAAACTGAACCAAGAACATAAATGACTCAGAGACGAGAGGCCAAAGCCAGGGAGCAGCTTTGAGAGCCTTTCAAAACAACAGGTTTAGCAGTCACTTCGGTGGCTTGGATTTCAAATGACTTTGGTAAAAGTTGACAAAAGGGAAAACCAACCAGCAGGAGAAACAAGCCAGCAGAAAACCAAGAACAACCCCCTAGACAGACCAAGCTGCATGTTTGTGAACAGGAGGAAACAACCGGCTGGCACCCTTGGGGAAACTCAGGCCAAAAGTCATGGGAACTGGGCCGGGCCCACCACGAAGTCCCTGTCTCCCCTTGGTGGGAGCACTGCACTGCACGCCCTCTTGGTGAGGGCGGTAGAAGTCCATGTGCTCTGTTGCCCTACGACAGAATGATGGACAATGGGAGGCGCCATCTTGGTGAGGTCAGTCGAGTGTGTGCTCCACTGTCCTGCAACAGAATGGCTGCAGTCACGGGGGTCACTGTGGAGTCACGTGTTCGGCTCCCCTGCAACACACCACCGAGAGGGGAGTCAGAAAACTGGGGAACGGGCATCCTGCTGAGAGACCACTGGATTCACACACCTGGCAGTTTGCTGTCTGGAGCATGGAGCGAACCACTGAAAAACAGAGGGCTTTGGC
>PVJH01037980.1:0-17516 GCA_004026705.1 Nesogale talazaci | reverse complement strand
CACCCCCACAATGGGGCAAACCAAGAAGAGAACATAACAGATCAGTAAAAGGAGCAAAGCCAAGCTACAACCCCCCTGAGGAGTCCCTAAAATAGACTTCAGGCTAGGAGAGGCTGTTCCCAGAATCTCCCCAGGACCAGTGGGGAGATAATCATAAATGTCAGCAGATAGACGTAGAAATATGTGTGCTTTTTTGTAGCTTTGCTCATTTTGTTCAATCTTTTTGTTGTCTCTGTAATTGCTGTTTTGCCTACTAATATAAGAGAGGCACGGGAAGCAACCCTAAAGAGAAAGCAATGGGTCATGGTCCCAGAAGGACCAAGGGGGAGGAGGCGTTGAGGAAAAGGGGCAGTGAGCAAACATCACAATAGACAGGGGAACAACTAGGGAATTAAAAACAACAACAAGGAGGATGTAGAGATTCCAGTGGTGTGGGAGCAACAGCACTCTAAGGAATTACTAAGGGGCAGAAGAAGGGTGAGTGTGATAATGGGACAGGAGGAAGAGTAAAAGAAAGAGAAGAAAGATAGGGAGGAAGCAAAGCTATGGATAGAGGTATAAACATAGGTGTTCACTTATGTAAATATATTAATTCATAAAAATAGAAGTATTGGCCTATATACATATGTTTATATGGCAATACATTGAAGAAGTAGATGGACTTTGCATCTCTTCTCAAGTCCTCCCTCAAAACAAGAACACTTTGTTCTAACAACCTGTCATTCTGTGTTGCTCACCATTGCTGAAGTCTAAATGCATGAATAAACAAATGTGGTGAAGAAAACTGATCGAGCCCACCTGTCAAAAGATATAGCATTTGAAGTCTTAAAGGTTTGAACTTAAACAAGTGGCCATCTAGCAGAGAAGCAATAAGCCCACACGGAAGAAGCACAACAGCCTGTACAATCATGAGGTAACAGATACCAGAAGACACAAAACAAAACAAAACGTATGTTGAGAATGAGGGTGATTGGAGTAGAGACCCCAAACCCATCTGTAGACAATAGGACATCTCCTCACAGAAGGGTCACAAGAAAGGGATGAGTCAACCAGGGTGCAGTATAGTACTGATGAAACACTTGATATTTCTCTGGTTCTTCAAGGCTTTCTCACCCCCACTATCAAGACCCCAGTCCTGCCTTTCAGTTCTTCCTAGACCAGAACAGATACATTGGTGCAAATAAGAGATTACAACACATGAAATCCAGGTCTGAAAAACCCCTCAAACAAAGATGGGAGTAGTGATTCCAGGAGCATTGGGGGGTGGAGGGTAGGAAGGGAGAACAGATTGAAATGATCAATGCATAATTCTTCATACCCCCCATGAGATGAAAAACAAAACGTGAGTGAAGGGAGACAGTGGTGAGTGTAGGATAGGAAAACAATATTTATACTTTATCAAGGAGTCACAAGAGAGTGGGGTAGAGAGGGTAAAAAGAGGAGCTGATACCAAGGGCTCAAATAGAAAGTAAATGTTTAGAAAATGATGATGGTACATAGGTACGTATTTGTTGATACAATTCATATATGAAATGTTATAAGAGATAGATGTAAGAGCCCTCATAAAATGACCTTTTAATAATCATGAAAAAAGTTATAGGAACTGGGCTGAGCCCCGGTGGCGTAAGTGGTTGAGTGCGGGCCTGCGGTTTGTGGGCTTGGCGGTTCAAATCCAGCGGCGGCTCGCAGGTACAGCGCTGGGTAGCTCCCACGACCACCAGCGGGCAGTGATGCCCCCCCCCCCCAAAGGTATAGGAACACCCCAAAAATGATTTACATTAAAAAAAAATCACTGACATAAAAAAGACTCCTGTTAATGATTAGCGTTTTGTTAAAATTTAAAAATATTTAAACCCTCTCTGGGCTTTAGCACCATCTTGCTAGAAACCTACGAGCCATGAGAGTCAAGTGGAGGAAGAAGAGAACGCGCAGACTAATGCACAAGAGAAGAAAGATGAGGTAGAGGTCCAAGTAAAATCCCCAGGTGCCCTGGTCGAAGCCACAGCTGCAGGGATTCGCAGCGTCTGCGGCTGGGACGCCAGGAGGAGCCGTTGACTGCATGATGCCCACCCACCTTCTGGATCTGGAACCTTCCAATCCGCGAGCGCCGAGAAATCCCCCCAGGCTCACACGTCAGCAGTCCAGCTTTGAGCCGTTGCCATGCACCAAAGACCCCCTGGACTAATTCTGCCCTCTGTTGTGGCTCTATGTAATGTGCATATTAAAGCATCTCTTCTGCTGTCTTAGCTGAAGAATAAAAAAAATGTATTTAAACCAAAGAAATATATAATTAAAAGATGAAAAATTAACCTAAAAGGAAAAGGAAAGATTAGCATTGTCAAGGATTTTGGCTTGCTGGGATTCACCGTCAGTGCTCATGGAAACAGCAGTGAAGAGATCAAAAGACACCTTGCATTGGGTAAATCTGCCTGTCCAAGCCCTCCTTAGAGGCTTGAAGAGAAAGGGTGCTACTTTGAGAACTGCGGTGTGCCTGGTATTCGTTAAAGCATCATATGCATATGAAAGTTGGACCCTGAATAAGGAAGACCATAGAGAAATGGATGCACTTGGATTGTGGTACAGGAGAAGAATACTGAAAGTATCACGGAGTGCTAAAAGGACAAACTAATCTGTATTGGAAGAAGTAAAGTCAGAGTGCTCTTTAGAGGCAAGGATGGCAAGAGTCCATCTTATATAATTTGAACATATTGTCAAGAAAGACCGTCCCTGGAGAAGGACATCGTGTGTGGTAAAGTGGAGGGTTGACAAAGAAGAGGAAGACCCCCCAACAAGGTCGATTGACACAGAGGCTGCACCGGAGCGCTCAGACGCAGGAGCAATTCTGAGCAGGGTGCAGCACCGTGTGGTGTGTCATTCGGTTGTGTAGAATTATAGGTCACTATGTTTTCACTCTGGATTGTAAGTGACTCATCGATGGCATCTGACAGCAAGTTCCTTCCTCGCAGAACCTCATGAGGTGGAAAGCGGCCATAGGAGAAAGCGGTCATCTGAAGATTTGCAACCAGAGCTCAGTACTTGTTGTGTAGTTTTCCAATGTTTTATTTCTGATGTCTTCTGTTTTATGACCTTCGACATGTCATCCTGAAATTTCTGCTCTTAGAGGAAGGATGTAGCAAGTGAGATGGAGGCAGCATGAAAATAGTCACTGAGCGGTGATAAAACTCATGTTGATTCTGCGGCCTGCTCTAGCCTGCTCTTGCTGAGAGGAGAACGAGCTTCCTGAGGGGAGTCATTTGAATTTTGATGATTGAATTGTCACCCATCTTCACTCAGGCTTCAGGCCTATGCATGAAGCCCAATGCAAAGGCCCCAAACCCTCACATCAGTGTTCTTCCCCTGCCCGGAGCAGCTGTAAGCTGTATCCCCCAACCTGACACAGCTTGCTTATTGCTCACCATCTGGAAAGGGTGATGCAGGACTCTAGACCAAGGCAAAAGTTGACGTGGATATTTTAGGGGATCTAAAATACTCCATGACCTTACTGTTTTGCAAGACTGGGCAGCATAACTGAGACCTGCAATTGTTGATATGATTTAATCCTAACAGGAAAGATCCAATGGAGGTGATGCTTCGACCTAAAGGGATAAAGAAACGATCCTCTACAGCCATCTGCTCCATGAACAGCAGGGCAGAGGCTGCTTTGCGTGGCCTCTTCTTTGCCCTAGGACAGTGCTCTCCATGTCGTTTTGACAGAGACAATTCTATACTGGAATAGACTTCAATGGACTTTTAATCCCCTAATTAAATCATCCTTCTGAATTATCCAAATACATGGTCTGGGATAAAACGTTTTACACGATTTTTCTCTAATAGATCCCACTGGGATCTGACTGAAGCCTAATTAGTCCCTTTAATTGGTATGTTCTACACGAGGAGGCGCAAGCCAACTGCCGATACGCGAGTGTCCTGACTCTGCTAGGAGTTTCAGCCCCTGGCTTTTGGCAGGGATTGTTTACTCAGACAGATGGTCGAGGGGCCCATCCTTCCAATGACTTGTGCACCTGGAAGAAGAGAAAAAATGCACACTCAAAGCAAGAATATTAATTAGCTCTCCAGAGAGCAGTTTTATGAATTAAAAGAGCTTTCTTTTCAGGTTTCTACAGTATGAGATGACTCGGGGTCCATATTAAAGTTTAATTTGCATAAGAGTATGGCTCTCTGGGGATAGCCTAGGCTGCTTCTGACACTTGTTTGCATATCCTACTCCTTCCTCAGAGGCCCAGTTCAAACACTAGCCATCCTTGACCTCCTCTGCAAGCAACCACAGTGGAAAGGCTAGCTGTTTTTAAGTGGCACTTAAATCTGTATCCCATTTCCTATATTAATTCATTTTGTCACATTATACAAATGCATTAAATCTTACGAACCTCAGTTTCCTGAGCCTTGCAAAAAGATTTTAAAAATCCCAAACAATCAAGCATACTCAGGAGTATTATTAGAATAACATTTCATGTGCTAAGAGATACAAGTTGGAAAAAAACAAAAATATTTGCCATCTCTGCTATTGCTAGCAAATGGCCCGGGTTTCTATGTAGTATCGATTTCATCCCATCAGTATTAGATAGTCAGTTTTCAAAATAGGGTAGGCTACCTTCTGGTAACAAAAAAAGCATAATAGTTCAACAAGATATAATTTAATAGTCTTGTTGTGTAACAGTCCAGAGGAGCAGACGAGGATCTGGTAGAACAACGGGAGATGTGAATGGGGGGATAATACTCATAAAATCCTCTGATGTTTCTTCCTTAAAGATTACTTAGGCAAAGATTATTCCTAGGGGACTGTTAAGCTCCTATCCAAGGCTGTTGTTTCAAGTGTCCTCAAGGTGTTGCCGCTGTTGTGTTTAGGTGCTAGCCAGCCTGTTCTGACTCACAGTGACCCTCCATAGAACAGGAAGAGACACTGCCTGTCCAGTGCCCTTCTCACAATTTGACATTTGAGTCCATGGTTACAACTACTGTGTCACTCCATCTTGTGGAAGGTCTTCCTCTTTTCTCACGTCCCTCTACTTTTTCAAGTGTGATTTTTTTTTTAAACCAGAAATGAGTCTTTCATGATAGCACATCTAAAGGACATGAGATGAAGTCTCACCATCTTAGGTTATAAGGAGCCTGCTGGCAATAATTCTCCCAAGACAGATTTGTTCTTTTGGTGGCCCGTGGTACTCTTAATATCCTTTGCCAGCACCATAATTCAAATATACCAATTTTTCTTCAATCTTCCTTAGTCGATATCCAATTTTCACATGCATGTGAAGCCATTAAAAATACCCTGGCTTGGATCAAGTGCACCTTATTCTTAAGGGCACGTTTTTGCTTTTTGATCTTCCGAAATGGTCTTATGCAGTAGATTTACATGTCCTTGGGCTCATGCGGAATCCGTACATAGATCAGAAGGCAGTTGTATGAAAAGAACAAGGCAATACTGTATGGTTTAAAATCAAGAAAGGTGTGTGTCAGGGATGCAGCCTCTCAACATACTTATTCAGTCTGTATGCCAACCAGATCATCCAAGAAATGGGATGGAAGGAAGGCTTATTAATAATGTTCAATATGCAGATGACCCAACCTTGACTGCTGAAAGTCAGGAGAACTCGAAGCACTTGCTGATGAAGATCAAGGATTGCAGCCTTCCGTGTGGATGACACCTCGATGTGGACCATAAGATAACACTACGGTCCACTGAGAAAAGATGGAAGCTGTTCAGGATTTCATCTGGCTTGGATCCACAATCAATGCTCTCTGAGGCAGGAGTCAAGACCTCCAGTGATGCCTCAAGGTAGCTACCCTTAAAAAGGAAAGACGAGAGAGAGAGAAAGAGAGAGAGAGAGAGAGGGAGAGAATGCATGGGTGGGAATGGGGTGAGAGAGAGAATCACCATCACCACCACCACCACCAACAACAACAACCTTAAACTCATTGCCACTGTGTCAGTTCTGACTCTGTAACCTTGCAGGAAAGCGTCGACTAAAGCCTCATCTTTCTCCCACGGTGTTTTCGAACTGCCAACCCTCTGGCGTGCAGCCCAGCGTGGTATCCACTATGCCACCAGGGCTCCTAGAAGTGTGAAGAAATAAGAGGCAGGTAGATAAAACAGATTTAGAAGTGGTGACTACTGAGCCTTCGTGGCGCGGTGGTTAAAGTACTCAGCTTGAGTAGAATGGTCATGCAGCCGTTCCGATCAGCCATTCCATGATAGGAAAGGTTTGGCCATCTGCTCCCATCAAGTTCCTGGCCTAGCCAACCCTAGAGGACATTTCAGCCCTGTCTCACCGGGTCACTATGAGTTGGAATTGATACGACAATTTTTTGTTTTTGTTTTGGTATTTGGTTTGGGACAAATGCCTACACCAGACAATTAGTCATGGTAGCAGGCACATAAAGATTCTTGGTGGCTCAGTGGTTAAGTGCTCAGCTGCTAACCTAAAAGGCCAGTTCAAGCCCACTGCCACTGAGTTGACCCTACATCGAGCTACATAGCTACATAGCTAGTGGGGTTGAACTGCTGACCTTGTGGTTAGCAGTCCAGGCTGTACTAGATAGCATCATCAGGGTTCCTTTTCTAGAAATATTTCAGACTCGGAAGTGCTGTGCCACAGTTCTTTCTACCTTTTCCTATAGGGTCATTGTTTGGGCTGAGTCCAGGGCCAGGCACCCTCTGTTCCTGCCTGAAGATGGATGGTCTGCTAAGCTTCACAGCACCTGAACTTCAAAGCACCTGCCTTTAGCACTCTCCAGAACTTACCTCACCCACAGAACATACCTCCCTGGTATTGTTTCCCAGGGACAAGATCACCCCTGCCTGGATAGGACACAATCTTGCTCTCCCAGCACTGTTTCCTAGCAACCGCAGCACCGGGAATTTCTTTCCCCCTTTACAATCCACCTGCCTTTGGCTCAAATCATATATATATATATGATTCAAATCATATATATATATATATATATATCCCGCCATCCCAGCACCAGGTGTGACTCCCCTAATCTACACTCTAGGTTGCGGGATGCACCGGGAAGCTCAAAATGCTTCCTCCCCTCTCTGCTTTCCCTCACCCTCCCAAAAGGCCTTTTCTCTTAATGAAGTCATGTTTTGCATCACGTGTCTGTCTGAACTCTGCCTCAACTTACCTCTCAGTCATTATGAGTCTTTCTTGGTGAGGGGCTGGTTGATAACTATCACAAGGAACTGAGTGGAGACAAATAATATCCTGCCCATTTGGGGAGATACCTGTTCTATTGGAATGCAGCCTCCTTGGCTATGGAGATTTTGTCTAATCTTTTCCGCATCTCTCAATTACAGTCCTTGTCCAAGGACAGCAGAACCCTGGTGACAGAATGGGTTCAAGTTGGACTTCTCCGCTTGACCTTAGCCAAAAGGCCGAGAAGCAATCCTGAGTTGGGTTTCCGGGCACCAGGTCAGCAATTTAAACCACCAAGGATCCCACTGGAGAAAGATGGGGCTTTTCTACTCCACAACCTGATTGTGGTGACGATTGCGTTGTATTGATGTGATTGAATCGTATGCTATGTGCATTATATGCCAAGAAAAAGCTTAGAGAAAAAGAGTTACAGTTTCAGAAACTGACTCTTATACGGTCGCTATGAGTTGGCATTGACTTGCTGGCAGTGAGTTTTGAGTTTGGCCCAAGGACATGTGGCAAAATGGAGCTGAGTGGAGACTTAAATTCAGTTCATTTTATTATCTAGCAGGGACTATTATTATGCTAAGTGCCACCAGCTAGTAAGACACAATCCCTGACCTTATAGAGGGGAATAGCATCTGGGAAACAAGCAAGGATATCACAGACCGTCAAGGGGGCAGGCACCTGGGTGAATGCAGGGTTGACAGATGGCCTTGAAGGAGGATCTAAGGCAGGGGTCCTCACACTTTTTAAACAGGGGGCCAGTTCACTGTTCCTCAGACTGTTGGAGGGCCAGACGATAGCTGGTGGCCAGATAAAATGTCCTTGGTGGGCCACATGTGGCCTGCAGGCCATAGTTTGAGGACCCTTGATTTAAGGGCTCTGCAATTGAGGACAATGCCAAGGAAGAATCTTGAAATAGAAACTTTCCTTTTCTCACCTTTAATTTTTTAAAAATTAAAAATGGGCAAAATAGTGGTCACCTCATGACACTTCTGTGAGAAACAATTGAATCTGAAAATATATCTGAAAGAACTTCAATCACCCTTTCATTTATGCAATATACCTATTTTCAATGTTTAGGATGGTCTAAGACCTGTGCTAGGAGCTCTGGGTAATTTAAGAAGCAGAAGAGTTATGGCTCCTGCCTTGCCTTCTCGAGGACTGTCTTTGTTTTGTTTGTCATTGTTGTCAGTTTTGTTTGTGTGCTTCCTGTTTGTGTTTTGTATGATTTTCTATAGAGAAGATCCAGGATAGGTAAACCGATAGAGACAGTTACTATATTGATATTTGCCTGGGGCATGACAAGGGAAGATGGGGGAAATGGGGTGCTAACTATGAATATGAGAAGAAAATTTTCTGAAGTTGATTGCACAAATCTCAATGTGATTGAATGGCTAAGTTGAATGATCTATGTAATATACGCCAATAAAGCTATTTATTTGTTTATGACAGTTTTATTGGTACTTCATCCACCTAGCATACAATTTAATACTTCAATGCTATCAGGAAGAGTTGTACAATCATCTCCAAAATCAATTTTGGAGCATTTTCTTCTTCTGTGTACCCAGTGTCATTTGTGAAGTTATTTTTTTAAAACTGGGCAAAAAATGCACACAACAAAACATTCTCCAATTCAACAGCTTCTACATGTGTAATTCAGTGCCATTGATTATACTCTTCATGTTGGAAACCATTATTGATATCCTTTCTCAAATTTCAGTAATACTGTTTTAGAAAATCTTAATCCACATAGGAATACATGATCCAAATGAGCACATTTACATTTACTTATACTTTGTTAAAAATTGTAATTGACAGGGCTGAGCCCCGGGTGGCGTAGTGGTTGTGTGCGGGACTGCAACCCACTGGGATGGAGGTTCAATACCAGCTCCACAGGAGGAAAGGCTGGGCCTCCTACTCCCACCACCAGAGGGCAATGATACCCCGCCCCCCCCAAAAAATTGTAATTGACATGAAAGTTAATTCATAGATTCTCCAGTCATGCAACTGATCCCTGATGTCTATGGATTTAGCTATATGCATCCATTTGGAGAATAGACTCATAATGGCATGCAATTGCATGTGCTCACTGAAAACACAGTCCCTCTGCCTCGGTTGTTTTGTTAGGGACTTACTTGTAGAGCTGCTATGAACTAAGCAAGGCCTGGCCTCGGGCCATGGAGCATCTCATGTGCTCTGAGGCTTGAGTCCGGTCAACGATCTACTTCTGCATGTAAGTGGAAGAGTCAAAATAAAACGGTTACCACAGCAGGTGTAAAGGTGATGAGCAGAACTTGAGCTACTTTATGTCTGTCATTCTCTGTGCTGTTCACTCTTAGACCATGTCAAGCTCATACTCCTGGAAGCATTTCTTCATGTGTTTAATGCCTTCTTCATTCAAGAAGCTACAAAGTGTTAACTCATTAGTTCTCTTACCCTGTTTTGACCTGTATATTATTTTAGTTAATTTTTTCTGGCATGAATAAATGTATGCAATGCAAAAACAAGCAAGCAAGCAAACAAACAAAAAAACCACCCAGGTAGACTCATTGTTGACAAATCACTTCTGACTCACAGCGACCCTTCTGGACGAAGAAGACCGATTCCATCAGCTTCCCAGGCTGAAAATCTTCCTGAGAGCGGTGGCCTCAGCCTTCTGGGAGCTTCTGTGAGATTGAACTGCAGGGTTCTTTGTAGCTCTGGTGGTATAGGGGTTATGTATTGGGCTGCTCACTGCAAGCCCAGCTGTTCAAAACCACTAGGGGCTCCTCAAGTGAACTGCAGGGTTCTTCCGGGCAACAGAAGGGAATTTTTTATTGCTTGTGTTTCTTTTCTATCACTATTATCCATTTTTTATTATATTAAAAATAATCTTGTTTTTATAGGAGAGGAGCATTAAAAACTGATCGGGCCAAGGTGTCAATGCCTTGCGAGTTGGCAGTAAGATGGTTGTACTCCCTGTACTTCTTCATTAGGGTAGTTAACAGAAATGTCATTGTCTTGGGTTGCACAAACTTGCCCGTCAAATAAGGCCACCTTGGAAGGAGGTCGAGGGGTGAATGTGATGGTGCATGGCTTTCCCAGCAGTCACGCCAGTAGGCAGGTTTTGAAATGCAGGTGATTTGTGATGGAAGGACCAATGATTTAGTGTAGTGCACATGACATGGGTGAGATGAAGACACATGAGGCCTGTAAAGCTCTTGCCTGAGGAAGCAAAGGTGTTTAATGAGTGGAAGAGCTGGGACAACAGAGGGGCGATTCTGAGCTTGTGCTCTGCTATAGATGGAAGTGGAAACTGCCTCCTGACAGGTTCTTCAGCAAGGTGTTCTGGGTAAAGGATCATGTACTGCCTCTTGCATATTCATTTTAGACAAATTACCTCTACTGTCAGATTTGCATACACGATTTTGGGCTCGACTCTACAACTCACCCCACATGTTGTCTCTGCACAGTCACGGTGCTGCTTCTGCTACTCTCTGAGCATTTATTGAGTGCCTGCCCTGTGCAGACCTCGTGGTGGGGCTTGTCACCCACACTCCATGTGTTCAAGGGATTTGGAAGTGGAACAAAGAGAAAGATGCGACCCGAGCTTGATCTGGGTGACGCTTTGGCAGGTTTGCATTGGGAGAAACCTCTCATAGCCTGACCATCTCAAGGCAAACGATGAAGGGGTCTCCCAGGCACTGAGAGCCAGGGAAGTGAGTCTGGGGAGTCGACTCCCATGTCTGTGTGGGGTCAGTCAGGTGGGATACACCAGATCAGGGCGTTCAGAAGGGAAGCAGAGGTTTGCTTAGGAGTTTCTCTGGCTAGCCAACGTTGGATGCAGGTTCTTGGGAGATGCAAAGCAAGAGGGCTTCAATTGACTAAGCTTAGGTTTGTTTTGCGTATTTTAAAAGTAACTGGCTGTGTACCAGTGGGGTTTGGTACCAGTGGGCGTTTGTGCTGACATGGCCTAGCTGGCTGTGACCAACACATACCTGGCATCAATTCAGAATGGGCATCTTTGACTTCTTCACTGATTGATGCTCTCTTTCAAGAATGCTGTGAGATCATAGGCATGGAGAGATGTCTGTACATGACTGGCTTTTGAATTGACACAAACCTGAGTCTAATTCTGAGTTGGGTGTTCTTGGTAAATTGCTGAGACTCTCCGAGATTCCATCTTGTCTAAACTGGAGTAAATGATGACTGACTTGCTGGGGAGTTGAGAAAAGTAAGATCCGCAATGTAAGTACAGACTAAGCTCCGAGATGACACAGAGCAAGTCATCAGTACTGGCCGCGATGACACCTCTTGTTGCAGATGAGGAAGGTCCCAACAAGTGATTGGCTTGTTTTTGATGTAATGAAACTGTTAGTTTCATATGTTTCTTACTGGAGGGTATGCCCACCAGTGGTCTGTCAGCCTGTCATTCTGTAGTGGCCTGTGAGCTGCGTGGTGCTGTGCTGGTAGCTGTGTCACCACTATTTCAGTCACCAGCAGTGTCACTCACGGCGGAGAGTTTCCAGCAGAGCTTCCTGACTCAGACAGACTAGGGAGACGGGACTAACAGATGGCCTCTGCAAAACTAGGCGGCATCCCAGCAGCACACAAGCCCCGGCAGGATGACCAACTGACAGCCGAGTGGGGGCTCAGGGACAGCGGGAGCACCCTGGAAGTGCCTGCCTTTCCTCTCGGTGACGTTCTGGGCTGACGCAGTAAGCCAAGGAGAGGCGCTCACCTTAGAAGACAGGGAGAGGCTGCCTGGAATTGCTTCTCTGAGTCAGTTCACGTTTGGGGTGGGGGGAGTGAGGGGATCTCTACCCAGTACTGCCCTTCACTGCGGTGGAGATTCCTAGCAAGAGGTTAGGAAACGCTGTCATGGCAGAAATATTATCTTCTTTTCACTTAAACACGTTCAAAAGATACGCTTAGAATCCACGTGGAAAATCTCCACTTACTAGTTTTCCACAAATGACAGGACACGTGGATTGGTAAACTTCGAAGATCCCGTGGTGAATGGAAGCTGTGTCTTGAATTAGGTCCACAGGGTCAGCTTGGGAACCCACGGCAGCCATCAGGGTCTGGGGGCCATCCTGCGAAGAAGGGCTTTCTGCAGCAGAGAGGGCATCTGCACATAGTCGAAGGCCTCCCTGCAGCGGAGTCAGTGCAGAGAGTCCACAGTGCCTGCCCCTCATACTTCAGTGATGTTAGTAAAACCCCACCGCATGCCACTGAATAGATTCTGCTCAAGGACACTGTAAAGGACTCCTGAGGCTTTGTACATCACGACTGGAGCTGACAACCTCATCTTCCGCGTGCAGCCATTGGTGGGTCTCAATGACTGAGCTATCGGTTAGCTGACCAGCGCTTCACGCACAGCGCCACTAACACTTTTAAAGCCAATCCTCCTCGGCAGAGTCAGTCCAGCTTTGGAGGACAGTACCTGAGAACCTGTGCTGGGAGACCCTGCGCTCCTGAGCGGTCGCTGGGCGGCACTGGGTGACACGCGGCCTCTGAGCACCAGGTGGCGCTGAAGCATCAGGTCCCAGGCAACCAGCACCTGCAAGACAGTAGCTGCATCCTGCTCTCTTGAGAGAGAAAGGCAGCGCGGGAAAGAGCACGAGATGCTGCTTTACAAGATTTTATTTTTATTTCTTCCCCAACAACTGGCATGCACAGGAGTGAGCTACAAAGTGTGTGTGTGTGTGTGTGTGTGTGTGTGTGTGTTTGTGTGTGTGGTGCAGTGGGAAATGAGAGAGGCCAGCAGGAGAGCACGTTAGGAATGAGGTTCTTGTGGTGGAAGAATTGTCCCTCCCATCCTTCCTTTTATCCTTAAGGAAATACTCACCAAGTGCCACCCTAGTGCCACCTGTGGGTTTTAGACTCTGGACCACTCATGCAGGCTATAAAAGTGAACAATATCTGGCCCCCCTCTAGAGAAACTCTGACAGACCAAGGACAATACATGCTCTTGGATGTGACGTTGCAAGTGGTCAGGCTTAATTAAGGAAAGCAGAGCTCACACTCACGAGTGATGGCGGAGCTTGGAGAGAGGTCCGTACTGAGCCTGATGTGTAACACGCACATCACCAGTCTGGTGGCAGTCTTGGGGAGCCTGCGGTTCTAGGGTCTCTATCTGAGCCTTATGACTTTGTGAGCTGGTACTTGTCAGTAAATGACTGAATGACTCTGCGCCTTCACATGGCCTCTTGGCTTGGAAGAGGGTCATTGTAACTCCTACATCATGGGGCTTTTATGACTATGCTGAGAGCGAATGAATGGAAAGAGCTAAGATTAATACATGGCATATAATTCCCAAGAAACAAACAAACAAACAAAACAAAAACAAAACCTACTTCCATTGAATTGACTCCAACTTTTGCCACCCTCCCTGGTACCCAGTAGAGCATCACAAGGGCTAGTCATTGTTATGATTGTGTCCATTAGTCCTTTGACATTCTCCAGCACGTGTGCTCCACTAGGAGGATAAAATGAGTTAGCACCCCTATGAGCTCCCAGTCTCTCTGGGGAGGTGGGCACAAGCAGTCACAGATAATGAACATCAGGCCAGGAAGTCCTAGGACAGAGATCAAAAGGTAAAATAAGATATTAAAAATTAATGAGTTAAATCTGCACTTTCCTTGTTACACTCTGATGCACAATAAGAACAAGGCGACTCACACCCCCATTGAGCTGATCTCTGTTTGAGAGATAGAAGAGAGATTGGAGAAGAAAGCAGGGATATGGGAACTCCAGATATTAAAGTACACAGAAATTTCCAAGGAATCAGGAAGCAGTAGCCAGAGACAAAGACTTTCCCTCTGACACAGAAAGAAAGACTTTCACCAGAGCCAACCCGGTGCGTCTGGGTGCCAGTCTCTTGCACTTCTGATCTCTAGACAGTGCATCAGTGGATAGACTGATGGTCAAGTTAGTTCAAATCTAGCCTCACTCTAAACATATATCCATACACATAGACATTCACATTCACAGGAAAGGCATAAAAGCAAATTTAGTTAGGTTAAGTTTCCATGATCATCGTAATACTTCTTATAACACTAGCCAAGTTCTGTAGAAAGCCATCTAGTGAAAAGGTGAATATCCTACTCCATGAGCTTCCTAGGCTCAATCAGTGAGTTTTCTTGTTTGTTTCTTGGCAGGTGTAGGTATACACTTCTATAGAGAAGAATGAAGATGATACTATGTTGTTGTGGTGTTAAGTGTCATTGAATCGGTTACGGTTACCTTGTGCACAACAGAAAGAAACACTGGCTGGCCCCGCACCATGCTCACAATGGTTCCTATGCTTCAGCCCATGGCTGCAGTCACCGTGTCATTTCATCTCATTGAGAGCCTTCGGATTTTCAACTGCCCCTTCACTCTGCAAGCACAATAGACTTTCCAGGACTGGCCTCTCCTGACAACATGCCCAAAGTATGTCTGATGCAGCCTTGCCATCCTTGCTTCTAAGGAGCGCTCTCTCCTTCCTTCTTCCAAGGTTGATTGATGCAGTAGTCCATGGGGCTTTCAGTACTCTCCAGTTGTGCAATTCAGATGCATCGATTCCTCTCTTGTCTCCTTTCACATGCATATGAGTCGATTGGAAATACCATGGCTTGGATCAGGAGCAGCCTAGTTCTCAGTGTTAACATCTCTACATGTCAGTACTTTAAAGAGGGCTTGTGCAGCACATTTGTCCAATGCAACTTGTCTTTTGATCTCTTGACTGCTGCTTTGATGAGCATTGATTTTGGGCCAAAGCAAGACAAAATCCTCGACGGTTTTCTTCATTTATCATGATGTGACCTATTGTCCAGCTAGGATTTCAGTTTTCCTTGCATTGAGTCATAATTCTTACTCTAGACTGTAATTCTTGATCTTCATCAGCAAATCTTTCATGTCCCCTTTGCTTTCAGCAAGCAAGTCTGCATATTTCAGGTTCTTAATAAATCTTCCTCCAATCTTGATGCCACATTATTGTTTATATAGACCAGTGTCTCTGATACATACAGAGTGAAAAAGTATGGTGAGTGGATACAATCTAGATGCACAGCATTCTTGAATTTAAACCATACAGCATTCCTTCGTTCCATTTGCATCACTGCCTCTGGATCCATTTATAAGTTCTGAGTGAGTACAGTGAAGTGTTCTGGATTTCCCATTCTTCTCAAGGTGATCCATCGTTTGCTGAGATCCACACCATCGACTGCCTTTGCATAGTTAATGAAACACAAGTAAACATCTTCCTGGTATTCTCGGCTTTGAGTCAACGATTCATCTGACGTCAGCAATGCGATCCCTTGTTTCCTCTTCTGAGCTCTTGGCAGCTCTCTGTGGATGCACTGTGGCAAACATTGTTGGATAATATTCTGAAACATTTTACTGGCAGTGATATCCTTCTATAATCTTAGCATCCTGTTGTGTCCCCTTGCCTTGGACACACATGGATCTCTCCCAGGCAGTTGACCAAGGAGCTGTCTCCACGTTCCCTGGAATAGATGAGTGAGTGAGAATAGAATGGTGTGGAGATATTGACCTCCGGTGACAGCTTACCTGGGTCCCAATAACTCAACCCTGATAGCTTTATGAGTTTTCACTAATTATCATATATTCTTGTGTATAAGCTGAGTTTTTCAGGACATTTTTAATGCAGTTTTTGTGGTAAAATTATGTGCCTTGGCTGAAATTCAGGCTGGCTTATACTCAAGTATATATGGTAAGTAATTTCCTAATGACTCAGTTTTCCTATGTACAAAATGGAAATCTATCCCATAGGGTTGTTATCAGGATTAAATGAGTTTGATTATGGAAAGCATTCAAAGTGCCTAGCATATATATATATATGCTCAGTATATATATATACATATATACATACATATATATATACACCTCAGTGTTTTACTGCTGCATGACACTGTATAGTACAGCTATATTATAATCTATTTAACTACTTTCATATTTGTGGCAGTTAAAGTTTGTCACTCTTACAAGCAATGTTGCAATGACTGTCTTTGTGCAAATTCAAGCATTTCTGTAAGGTAAATTCCAACAAACCAGAGAGTTGACAAAAGGGAGAGCCCCACTATCGGTGAATGGACCTCTTCCTCTTCAGTGACAGTGTTGCTGGGAACTAGAGCGCAGGATTGCCTGTCACTATTTGAGCCAAAGACCAGGTTGATTTGAGAAACTCAAAGTTTATTCGGCAAGCATGAGGCAGAAGGGAACAGTGAAGTTTGCTACCTCCAAACGGCTCCAAAACATTGAAAATATTACATGTACACCAGGAGCCCTGGTGGTGTGGTGATTACATGTTGGGCTGCAATTCATGTGGTGGGCGGTTTGAGACCACCAGCAGCTCAGTGGGAGAAAGACTGGGCTCTCTGCTCCCACAACAGCTATTGTCTGGGAAAACCCACAGGGGTCACTCTGAGTCAACATCGGCTCAGTGACAGTGACTTTGATGATATATAATAAATATATTACTATTCCAAACTGTGTGACAAAATCAATTGTCCTAATGATCACAGGAGACAATTATCCAGAAATATATTTTTCTAGGGCAGTGGTTCTCAACCTTTCTAAAGCCATGACCCTGTAATGCAGTTTCTCATGTTGTGATGACCCCCCCCCCCCAACCATAAAATTATTTTAGTTGCTACAGCTCAACTGTAAATTTGGCACTGTTATGAATCAGGTGACCCCTGTGAAAAGGTGGTTCAACCCCCAATGGGATCGTGACTCACAGGTTGAGAACTGCTGCTCTGGAGGTTACTAGACTACCGTGCCATGAAGCACCATATCCATTGCTTATGGACATGGGAATACTTTGTGTTTGGCCACCTACCTTAGTGGTCATGCTTACAGCTGTGCTCAGTTAGAAGACCATCCCTATCGATTAGCTTAAAAGGATTAAAAAAAACTGGAGGGAGGAGGGGCTATACATTTGGAATTTCAAGAAATGAAATCTCAAAATTATGTTACACCTCTAGTATTTGAATTAACAGCAGGTTCTTTCACACCTTGCCCCCACCCCCCCCAATATTCTTGTCATGTGACTTTGAATTTCTGTTAAGAGCGAGGGAAAATTTGGGAATGGCTATGTGTGATGGCTGAACAGCATAATGAATATAATTAATGCCATGGGGCATTAATGGATTATACATGGGGTTATTCTTGGAGTGGCAAATGTTTGGTACATATACATTCACCACCATCAAAGAAAATCATGTTGCCAGAGGGGACTAACCCCCCAAACAAACCTGGCAGTAGAATCAGTCCTACAAAGACTTCAGGCCTCCGAATGAGCAGTTACAGAAAGTAAGAGAAGTGCAACCCTACGTTGCCCCTCCTCCACCCCCCGCCCCCGCCCCC
>PVJH01037979.1:0-17537 GCA_004026705.1 Nesogale talazaci | reverse complement strand
CTCTCATGGTATCTGTACTCCCATTACTGTTCCTGAGGAGTTTATCTGTCCTGGAATCTGTGTGTTGAGAGCTCTTATCTGTACCAGGGTACATGCTCCAGTTTATCCAGATTTATAAGCTAGAACTAGGGTCATGACAGCTGGGAGTGAGAGGAGGAGGAAGCATTAAAAACCTAGATGCATGCTGTGTGTTTCGTCGGTGCTTTGCTGAACTCTGGCTGGCTTGTCCCTTCCTTGTGACCCTTCTGGGAGGGGATGTTCAATTGCACAGACCCTTCTGAATGTTGTATAGTTATACACACAAAAATAGTAAACCTCAGAGGAAAAACGCAATATGGGTGAAATATGAACAGATTGAAAATGTAAATGAAGAAACTAAGTTGTAGGCATGAATAAGGGACAATTTCAGTAATTTTTATAGCATGCAATTTTATAACAACAGTAATAACAACTAAAATATGTGTATGGCAATCACCTAATCTGGTGTCAATTTGAGGATTAAGGGGTAAAGTCTAGCCTGTCAATCTGTAGATAGCCAATAAGACCTCTGTGTGGGCATGGCCTTCTTCTCTGAGAATTCTGGGAAATGTGGTAATTTCTTCTTGGAGTCGGGAGACACTATCACTCTTGGCTCACTCCCTGGGAAACACTGCATCTGCCAGCCCTGAAATACTTCTACCGTCACGGGATACAAAAGATTCTGTACCCACTGACTGATCATCCTGATCTACAGTTGGTCTTTGAAAAGGGAGAAAATAGAGAACAAAACTCAAATCCCTTTTTATTATTTTTGGGTTTTTTTTTGGGGGGGGGGCATCACGGCCCTCTAGTGGCGGGAATAGGAGGCCCACCCTTGCTCCTGGAGAGCTGCTGCTGGATTTGAACCTCCAACCCAGTGGGCCACAGTCCCCCACACAACTACTATGCCACCGGGGGGCTCAGCCCCTCAAATCCCTTTAAAAAAAATCTTTTTATTTTTATTGGACTTACTTCTCAAGAGAGAGTAGAGCAACCCCTGAGATAATTCTCAAAGATATTTTCATAAAACATTTACTGAGTTGTTGGTGAAAGCCTACACACCAATTTAGGCTGACATCTGAGAATCTCCAGCATTCTCTTCATCCAGACTCAGCATAAACATAATGCAGTGTTCTGGAATTCCCATTCTTCGCTAAGTTATCTATAGTTTGTTCTGAGCCCACAGCCGAGTGACTTTGCATAGTCAATGAAACACAAACATCTTCCTGGTATTCTCTACTTCCAGACAAGATCTATCTAATATCAACAATGACATTCTTTTGTTTGACTTTTAAAAAATAAGAATTTGAGTTCTGCTTCACATAAGTCTGACCAGAACAGCCACGGGGTCTAGCCAGGCACAATCTAATTCTTAGGGTCTCAGGGCAGATGTGAATGTAACTTTGTTTTTTTCTCTGCATACTTTTGGTTACTTTGCAAACAGAGACCTGTAGTTGGATGACCACTAGCCAGCTTTAAGCCCCAGACTCTCCTCACTTCACTAGGAAGCAGAGCAGGCCTTTTTTGTGAAGGAGGAGCCCAGGTGATGCAGTGGTTGTGCATTGAACTGCAAGGTCAGGAGTTTGACACCACCAGCCGAGTCATGGGCGAAAGACAAGGCTCTTTGCTTCTGTCGAGGACCAGTCTTAGAAACCCACAGGGCCAATTCTGCCTCATCTTGGATGAGTTGGGATGGTCTCCATGGCAATGAACTTGGTTTTGTGAGAGGTTATACCAACTGCCCGAGTTCCTCCTGAAGATGATGGTGCTGAGCTTCGTGTGCCTGTACCCATTTATTTGTATTTACATGGGCCTTTAACCCTAGGTCTCATAGTGGGTATGCATTGGGCTTGTGATCTGCAAGGTTGTCAGGTTGAAACACCAGGTACTCCTGGGGAGAAAGACAGAGCTTTCTACTCCTGAAAACATTTACCGTCTCAGAAATTCAGGGGCATTTTTACCTTGCCTTGCAGCAGTAGTTTTCAACCTCCCTAATTCGGCAACCCTTTGATACAGTTCCTCATGTTGTGGTGATCCCTGGATGTGGCCATATCTGCATGTGAGCAGACAGGCCTGGAGACAGATAGAGGCGGTATCCCTGTGAAAGGGTCATTCAGCCCCCAAAGGGGGAGTGATCGCCCAGGTTGAGAACTACTGTGTTACAGGGTCGTTATGAGTTGTCATTGGCTGGGTGGCTGTGAGTTTGTTGGTTTAGGTAACCCTATGTGACAGTTACATAATCTTATGTCAACTTGAGAGTGTTAAGAGTGAAGGGGTGGAATGTAGACTGTAAATCAGGTCTCAGGCTGATGTGGGCATGGCCTTCTCATGAGGAGTCTGGGAACTTCCTCTCTCTCTCTGCCGTTGCTTTCTTGTTGACAAGCTATATGGAGACTCGGTGAGACTTGCAAAAGCCTCCCTTTCTACTTCACCTTCCTGTGGAGGGGTCATGTGGAGACCCATGCCAGTATAGAGTTGCTTCTACTTGCCACTGGAACCACAAGATTTTTTACCCATCATTCTGTGATCTTCCTGCATTCAGCATCATTGTGAGCAGTTGCTTGTGTCTAAAGAGGAATTTATGAATTAGTATCAGACACATGGGCAAATATCAGACTAGACTTGATCTGGACTGGACTGGGCTGGGAGGTTTTATTAATGTACTATTGCTCTTTGATACAAAACTCTCTCTCTCTCTCTCTCTCTCTCACACACACACACACACACACACACACACACGAGTGTGCCTGGACTTGTCTCTCTAGTAAACCTAGACTAACACACCCTGAGTCAGAAGCTCTGGTGGTGTAGTGGGCTGGGTGTTGGACTGTTAACCACAAGGTCAACCTTTTGAACACACCAGCAAATATCACAGTGAAGCAAGTCACCCAAAATGTCTAGTACAATAACATTTATTCTTGCCATATAATGGGAAATACCCCTATTAATTTTTTGAAATATTACAAGAGTGAAAAATATATGACACAGAGACGAGAGGAGAGCCAATACTGTTGGAAAAATAGTGCAGGTAAGTTTTCTCCACGAGCCTGTAACTTGTCACACACACACACAAAGAACAAAGGGCACTATTTAGAGAACAGAAGCGATCAAAGTGCAATCAAACGAGGGGTGCCTGTGGTCGTTATGTTTGGAGAGAATCTCCACGACTCTGAGTCTTACACTGGCAACTCTCCTGGAGAAAGAAAGATCACTGCTTCCAGTTGGTGCCACGTGGATGTCTTTAAGAGTTTTGACTAGGAGTGAGGTAGCACAATGGTTTTGAATCTCAGATCTGGAATTTACTAGCTATATCTGATTGGATATATGAATTACATACACGAATGTCCACAAAGCATTAATTCAGAGTTTGGCACATAGTAGGTGGTCATTATTACAATCTCCTCGGGGAGACAAGCCATGGGGAAAGGACTTGAAAATATAAGTAATAGCAGAACATAATCAAATGATAATATACAAATGAGGATCATATAAAGAACTGAATGCTTTGGAGCAATAAAACAACTAACCTCCACACAAATGTAAAACATGCTTTCATTGCTCCCAAGCCCTGGAATTCCTGGCTGTGGGTCTAAACTTGTGAGTTTCTTGGCCCAGAACATTTCAGATCCATAGGTAAACAACCGATTGTGCAAGATCCAACTACACAAAGGCCGTTTCTGGGCTAGAAACTGGTTTACACTCAGTGGTTGCAAAACATCTCTTGACAGCTTGTTGTGGGAGTGGCTGCCTTGCAAAATCCCAAAGGGAACCTTTGGATAGTCTTGCTTCCCTCTGGAGTAGGCCACCACCTACATACTTGAATTTTAGAAGACACTGCTCCGGGTTTTATTTTTCGAGATGTCTAATATATAAAAGTTGTACTATCTTACTCTCTTTAGCTTAATAATCTTCTCTTCTTCATCAGTTAAAAGGTCCATCTCCTTGGCTCCAGGGAAGTGGATCCAGGCTCTGCACGTTGCTGGCTAACGACACTCCCTCCGGACCTGCTACTGCTGCTGTTATTAGGCACACTCAAATCCTCTAATCTAGATTTTTTATGAGTCCTTTTTTGGTGTTTTTGGGGGTGGCTGTATCTAGTTTCCAGGCTTGCTTATAAATGCCTCCCAGGCAGGAATCATGCTAGAAGACTGCAGACTATGGTTTGACCTTGACCTTTACCACCTGTATCTTAAGCTTGTCTAACACAGGGGGACATGAAAAATAGATGCATAGTAGCAAACAGGCAATTCCATTTAATCAGAACCTATCTGGCTTCTCTGCCTATCGTTCTAGGCTATCATGTGCCTCTAGCACTCTAGGTACAGAGATGGTGGAGCAGGTTGTGATTGTCGTAGATGGCTCACATCTTCTAGAATCAACAAAAGGCAACCTGAAACAGTGCAGATGACTAAAGGGGAAAAAAAGAATCTCTGAACAATTTAAGGGGCTGAGCCCCGGTGGCGTAGTGGTTGTGCGCGAGACTGCGGCCCACTGGATGGAGGTTTGATTCCAGCTCCATGGAGCAAAGGCTGGGCCTCCTACTTCCACCATCTGCGGGCAGTGATGCCCCCTCCCCTAAAAAAAAAAAAAACAATTTAAAAAACTGATAAAAAAACTGACCTACTGAAAAAGGATCTTAGATATATAAATTTAAGATTTATTAAGTTTGACAAGAATCCTTTTCCCCTCTCCATCACAAAAATTTTCCAATATATTCTTATATTCACTTTGGCCCACTCCTGTGTCATTTCAGAATCTTGGTAAAATCTCCTACTCAGACTTGCAGGGGAGCAAGCCATTAGCAGTGCGACATTGATAATCTTCAAAAACAAATCCATAGGGTTTTGTTTATGAAAGCCCAAGCTACATGAACAACAATTCTATTTCCTTAAATAATCTAATGTCACAATCCAGATTCTTTGGCTGTTCCAGCGATTTCATTGTAGTGTGCCTGATTCAAAAAAATAAAAAAAACATGCACAACCCATCAAAAGCCAAAATGAAAACTGAAGCCAGCCTTTCATTTCTACTGAGAAGTTGGCTGTGAGAAAATATACTCAAGGTGCATGAAACAAATTTTGGGAAGGTCATGATAGCTCTTAGATTGGGTTAATGAATTGTAGTATTTGTTCTTATCAGTTTAATATCTGGTACATCCTCTGTCTGAGGACAATATATTAAATGTATTTTTGGAAGTAGGAGTTGGACTAGGAGCTTGCTCCATTCACTCCACTGCCTGGTATGACAGTACTTCCAGGAATGGTGCAGCCCCTTAGGGGTTTATAAAAAAAGAAAAAGAAGTGTGTCTTCAGGGATGAAGTGGGGATAAGATGCTTGGTACAATCCCTTCCAAAAGTCAGAGCTACCTTGGGTTTTGCGGGATACAATGGATGTGGAGGGCTCACCCCGCACATCAGCTGCTCAAGACTCAGGTGGGAGCCCTTTTTGGGAATCTAAAAATGAAGAGGAACAGGGGTTTTCCATTCTTGTGAAGAAGGGGAGGGAACTAGAACCTGCACTTACTTCAGGTAAATTAATTCACCGACTGTTTACCCTAGGTGCCAGGTATCTTCTCAGGTCAGGCAGTGAAGATGAGTTCAAAGACATAGTACCTTTCATAGGGTGATCTCCATGTATTGGTATGTGGGAGCGGACCCACCTGCCTTCCAGACCAGAGAGAGTGATGATTCCAGAATTAAACTATTCAACCAAAGTAGAGCTCACAATAATCAGAGTGTGAGGACTTATCTCAGTATGCTACACTTGGACATTACAACAAACCTGGAGGAAATCCTTCTTTAGGGTTTAGAAAGTAATGAACTACCCTAAAAGCACACCACAAACCCCCTTAAGGAAGTTAATTAATGATATTTTAAACTGATGTTAGTTGTCCTAGAGTCCTGACTGGTGCAAACAATTTAGCAATGACCTTCTTTTTTTCTTCACCTATTTCCACTTTATTGAATTTGTTACTGTTACGGAGTTCTTGCATCACCAAAACCATGCCTGAGAATTCAAAGAAAGAAATGGGGCAATGGCCAGCCTCACTTACCCATCATATAGTCTCTAAAACGTAATTCATGTGCATTTTGATAATTTCATCATCTTTTAAAAAGGTGTAACAAGAGCTGGAATTTTAAATATGCTGCAGGCCTTCATGTTTGCAGTCTAGTATGCCATTAATGAATGCTTCCCTGTAGTCACCTGAGTTCATTCTGTGGTAACCCCCCAAAAGATTATTAAGCAATGGACTTCTAACAGAAAAGCTGCCAGTTCAAATTCACCTGGCGGCACCTCAGAAGAAAGGCTTGGCTACCTACTTCAGAAAAAAAAATTAACACAGTGAAGCACAGCTCCACCCTGAAACCGAAGAGGGGGTGGTGCATGAGTTCGAATCCACTGAAAGGTCAACATTTTGTTTATTTATTTTTCCTCGAAATAGTATGGTCTACATAAAAAAAAAAAAAAATCATTCTATGACCACTTGCAAATACTGCCGTGAAAAAATACTAGACGAGAGAGTGAACGAGGGAAATACACACAAACTTACTGCCATCGAGTCGAGGCACTCGATGGGACAGAGTAGAAGTGCCGCTGGGGGTTTCAGAGACTGTAACCTTCAAAGAGAGAGCGTGTCCGCTGACACCTCGGCGCCACCATCCTCTGCTCTGGGGAAATCGGCTACCGCCTCCAAGCCTGCCGCAGGGTACCGCCCAAGAGCGCCCTTGGGAAACGCCCTCCAGCCCCGCCTCCGCCCGACGTAGCTCCACCCTCCTCGGTCCCGCAGCTCCTTTGCCGCTGGTTGGTAGGGAGGAGAGAGGCGGGACTTTGGGCGTTTGAAAAACTTCCGGCGGGAACCGGAAGGTGCGGTCATAGACGGAGTCCGGGTGTAGCTGGCATTCAAGCAGAAAGGTGAGCTGTTCGGTTTGCCCGCATCCGCGAGCCCCGCGTCCGGGCTCTGTTTTTTTTCTTTTGTGGTGGTGGCGGGGCGTTACAAAAGTTGTGAGTGCGCCTTAGAGGAAAAAACATCCTTTTATAAAGTGAGAAGTTTGATCACATATTACTACATGCATCTGCGTTACTACAATGACCTGTGTGCCACAACTTCAACCCGACAACTTAGCGGGAGCGTGTCAGCTGGCGCGTGTCCTCTGCCACATTGCTGCTTCTCTTAAGGCTTTGGGGCAGATCCGGGCTAACCTCGGTGGATTGTTTTTGAGCTGCTATTTACCGCAGAAAGAGCAAGAAGCATCCTTTCTCTCTTAATTGGCCCTGTCTGAATCAGCTTCGTCTGCAGTGGTGTGCCCGGCATATACCCCAAACCCAAATCGATTGCCCTTGGAGTAGATCCCGACTCTTAGCCGCCCCTTGGGCAGTGTATAACTGCCCCGTAGGGTTTCTTCACGGATCCCTTTGCCTCTGCTCTGGGACGGCGGGCACGCGGGCGCTGAGTAACGTGAAGAAAATGAATGGGAGGGGACGCTAGACAACTTCCCTCCCACCTCCCATTTGCAGCACGTTATTCGTTAATGTTTGTGAAATGGTAAATTGGCCGTCTTGGTCTTGGAAGCTGTGGGTTCTAGACTTTCGTCTGCCAGACCCTCATCCCCTGAGTAAACCACGGGATCTCAGGCTTCTCCTTCCTAAAAGAATCTTGCAAGGTTCTTTTATCTCAAAGACTCCTTCCATTTTCAGTATTGTATGTTCTAAAGGCCTCCTTGGGGGAGAGGTGGGGCGGTACCACATTCCTAACTCTTTGTTGTTACCGCCCCTGAAAAAACGATGTAGGTGCTTCTTCAGAAATTGGGCCCCTTGCACGCTTGTTTGTCTTCTGATTTGTCTGCCTGCTGGTTTTCCTGCTGACTTCCGATTTTCAGTTGCCCTGGTCTGGTGCCTTCCTATTAGAAACGGCCTAGCAACCTACACCTGCTGATTTGGACTATGTCCCTGTGCCCACAGAGATGGACCGCCTGGAGAGAGGGTGCTAAAATAATAAACACACTCAACACAATATCAACACAACGTTTATTCTGAGCAGTTACGCTATAAGCGTATAAGAAGACTCTCTGTTTCCCAAAATGCAAATGGCTTGCAGAAGCTATTAAAAAACCTAAATGCTGGGCTGAACCCCGGTGGCGGAGTGGTTGAGTGCGAGATTGCGGGCCACGGGCTTGGCGGTTCAAATCCAGCAGCTGCTCTCCAGGAGCAAGGTTGGGTAGCTCCCACGACCACCAGAGGGCAGTGATGGCCCCCCCCCCAAAAAAAAAAAACAACCAAAAACCTAAATGCTTAGAGAAGTAGGAGTAAGCAATGTAAAGATATATTTATAGTGAGTAGATAACCATTTGAACTGCGGGTCAGGAGGTATGAAGCCATATCTAGAAATTCATTGGGAAATAGAATCGAAAGATCACAGTTTTACCAAGAACTTTTTTGAAACTCCCTACTATTTAGAAGTACTCCAAAGGCAGGCTAGTGAAGACAGGCTTTATCGTTGGGTAGCCTGAAGACTATTGGAAATAGCTTTTACTCTGGTTTCACAGACCAGAGTCAGAGCACTTGCTGGCTTTCTAAGTTGGTTGTAAAACAGAATCTTTAAAGATAAATATCCTCAAGTGACATTTTCGGTCAGACTCTGAAGTTTTGCCTCTGCAAACTGACTGCTCATAAATAATTATCCAAAGGAGCAGTAAGCCTCTAAGCTGCCCTTACAGCAATGGTCCAGGTAAGAGATGCTGGGAGCTTGGGCTGAAGATCTGGTAGAGATCATGGTATGTGAAGAGATTTCAGTTAGATTTTGGAAGATGAATTTAACACTAGTTAGCACTGATTTTTTTTTTTAGATGTACTAATAGAGTGGATATGGGAGCTGCTGAAAAATAAAGATTTACAGGGGTTTTGCTTAAATGAAAATTTTGAGGATGATGAATATGCGCAGTATCTTGACTGTGGTGATATGTGTATATGTATATATATGTGTGTGTGTGTGTGTGAATGATATATCCATTTGTACGCTTTACACATAGCATTTTTTTGGGGGGGGGAGCATCACTGCCCTCTAGTGGTCGTGGGAGCTACCCAGCCTACTGCTGCTGGATTTGAACCGCCAAGCCAGTGGGCCACAGTCCCGCACTCAACCACTAAGCCACCAGGGTTCAGCCACACATAGCATTTTATTGTGTGTCAGTTACACTTCAGTGAAGTTGCTACATTATCCAAGGTTCTGGTTTAGCAAGTAGGTGGATGGTGATGGTGTTTATGGGGATAGGAAAAGCTGGGAGAGGAATAGGTTAGGATTAGGAATATTTATCAAGAGTGTCATTGTCACCAGGCTTCAATGTTAGAGCTTAAATTCTGCGCACTCGGTTTGGTGAAAACCCTGAATCCACTTGCAGTCTCCACGTGCTTTAAGCCTTCATGTGGTCGTTGACCAATGATATGCATAGCCTAAGGAGCCCTGGTGGTGTAGTGGGTATGAATCAGACTTCTAACTGCAAGATCAGCAATTCAAAACCACCTGCTGCTCTGTGGGAGAACGATGAAGCTCTGTTCCCTTAGAGCAGTGGTTCTCAACCTTCCTAATGCCACAACCCTTTAATACAGTTCCTCATGTTGCAGTAACATCTCCCTCCTCACCCCCCCCAAAAAAAGCCCCATAAAATTATGTTTGAACTGCTGCCGTAAAGAGATATATATAGTCAGGGAAATCCATCACTGTGAGTAAGAATTGACTCCAGACCATTTGGTTTTGGGTTTGGTGAATAGTCTTGCCCTCAGGCAGGAAGCATTGGAAAATGGATGATCTGCATTCCTCCTCAGACTGCCCAGGGAGAGGCAGTCAGACCCAGGAGCTTACCTGAAAACAAAAACTAAAAACACCTAACTTCATCCCCATTCATTCTATTCAGACTCCTAGCTCTCCTGTAGCACTGGGGGGAACTATGATTGAGGGTTCCTAAGGTTAACTCATTATCTGAGGAGAAAGAATCCTCTCTCTCCTGGTTGTGTCCTTGGGGTGGAATAGTCCAGAGTCATGCCCTGATTGCCATGGTCAGAAGTCCCCGAAGCAGTCTTAGGATCTTTTAACAAAGTAAGCCCCGATCATGGCCTCATTCCAGCCGCTTAGTCGCACTTGTAACTGTGATACCGTTATATTGATCTGCCACCCGTCAGGATTTTGTGACAGTTTCCATGTCCTGATTGGGTGTTTGTAGTGTGACTATGAATCCTGGAAGGTCACATGGCCTGGTGCTAATGGTCTCCCTCCTCCAGATAATGTCTTTGTCTTATTTAAGACATCTTAAATGTTTTCCTTAAATTATATTTGAAATTATGGGTCTCTTTTGTACTTTTAGTTTCAAAGGCAGGTGGTTTTTATGTATCTGAAACCCAGATGTGAGATTGGGGATTGAGATATTTCCATAAATAGTGATACAGATAATACCCTGGTACTGGGTGAGATTTTGATTATCCTAACAATTCTGTAAAGTTAAGGGCATGGGAGAGAAATAGAGATGAAAAAAAATTTTCTCTATAAACTATTGTATGTGTAGGGAGAAATACCATATGTAGATAGGATTTTAGGAAATTTCTAGGTTCTCAGCTTCCATATATACTCTTTCTAAAATGAATCTGCTAGAATTTGTTTCTATGTGTGCATGAAGATTCTACTTTTCCATCTTCTCTTTCATGCCTCTGTCATCCACGTTAGAACCAATGCTTCCTCTTTCCGTTTCTTTCTATAGAACGTTGTCAGCAGGGTGCCTAACAAAAGGGACACATAGTAAATAATTACTTCAAGAACGTTTCCTTTAATTGCTAATCAAAACTTTACAATCTTGTGAACGTTTTATATAGATTTCTGTTACTGCCGAGGGTAGTCTATGATGGTCTTTGGGAATGCTGGAATCAGATGTATTATAGAATGGGGGTGGGGGGTAAGGAGTAGTTTTAAGGTGCGATCAGGACAGGGAGGTTAGCACATTCAGCTCTTTACTTTGGGTCAGCTTCTCCAGAGAAAAGCAGACTTCCCAGCCCACCCTGGGTAAGAAGAATCTTAACTGCCTGCTGTTTAAGAGCCAAGCTGGGTAATTGGAGGCCTCTGTGTTATTCTTTGTGCCCCCAGTGGTCCTGAGTGGCCTCTAGTCCAGGTACTGTTTTACCTCTTCCAGAGACTAAACCTCCAAACTCTTTTTTGGAACAATGACCTGATGATGTGTGTGAAGCTTGCACCTAGCCGGCTGCAGCCCTGCCCTTCTCGGCGCTGTGGAGTAGGTTTCTATAGAATGAGACCCAACCGGGTCCCGCTGGGCCAGTTCCTCTCACGAAGAGACTTCTCTGTCCAGGACTCTGCTACCTTCCCAAGCGTGCTCTCCTTCTCTAGGGACCAGGCGCTCCCGACAGTGTCCAGAGTATACAAGACAAAGTTTCACCCTCCTCCTGGCTGTACTTCTTCCAAGACCTTTGGTTTCTTCTTCAGGCAGTCCAGGGGACTTTGCATTTTCTTCACCAACCTCACTATTCAAACACATCAGTCCTTCAGTCTTCATTGGTCCTTGTCCAGCTTTCACAGGCAGAAGTAGCTGCTGAAACACCCTGTCTTGGGTCAGGTACACCCATATTCTCCAAGCGACCGCTAGGTCTTCAGCACTTTAAAGGGGTCTTGTGCCGCCCGTTTGCCAAGTAAAAGGCATCTTTTGATTTCTTGGCTGCTACTGCCATGAGCACTGATTGTGCATCCACGTAAAATGAAATCCTTGACCTCTTCCATCTTCTCTTCATTTATCATGCTGTTATCTGTTGTCCACTTGTGGGATTTTTTTCTTTACATAGAAGGCTGCCATCTTTGATCTTCATCAGGAAGTGCTTCAAGTCCTTCCATTTTCAGCAAGCAAGTTTGTCCTTTGCATATGAAAAGTGGCTGACAGGTCTTCCTTCAATCCTGAAGCCATATTTTTCTTCATTTAGTTCAGCCTCTCAGATACTTTCATCAGCAATTAGATGAGTGAATGTGAGATGATGCAACCTGACACTCCTGATTAAACTCTCCAGTTTCCCCGGTTTCATTCAAATGACTGCCTCTTGGTCTATGAGCACAGTTAACTGTTCTAGGATTCCCTCTTTCCCTCAATATTAGCTCATTCATTATGATCCATACAGTTGAATGCCTTTGCACAATCAATAACATAGATGTAAAAATCTTTCTGGTATTCTTTATTTTCAGCCAAGATGTATCTGATAGCAGCAGTCAAATTTCTCATTCCGCATCCTCTTTTGAATCTAGCTTAACTATCTGGCAGTACCCTCTCAGTGCACTGCTGAAGTTGTTTTTGAGTGATGTTCAGGAAAATTGTACTTTCATGCATTATTAATAATGTTATTAATTTCTATCGGGGTTCTCACAGGCCAGTTTTCTATCAGACCAGTTCTCACAGCAAGGGTTCAACAGGCAGTTGTGTCACAGCAATTATTATTTATTATAACACCAATATAGAGATCATAAGAAAGAGAGAGAAAAGAACAATAGGAGCTAGGTTTCATGGTATATGCTCACCTCTGCCCTGCTGGATGGTCCACATGGAGAGAGAGAAAGAATTTTTATTATCCCCTTATAAATACCCTTCTTGGTGGGATATCTGAGCCCCACAGGAGAGGGCTGTCTTAGGGACTACATGGTGATAAGGGTGGTAAGACCAGACCTTGGACCTCTGGGGGTAGATAAACATTTCTGTTAGGTTAGGGACCATTAGCCATGGCTCTTGAATCCTGCCCACAGGATTTCAGGGAAGCAAGCCATCATCCTAACCGCAGGGGAGTTAGTTCTTTAGGGGAGTTAGTTCTGTAGTGAGACGTCACAAAGGCTTTAAGTAACTTGGAACTCCAGGGAATATAGCTAATTTAACATCCATAACAAATGCTGGTAAATAGTTTGCCTAATATTTGGAGTATAATAATTGTGGAAAAGTTCTGTCTTCATCCCACAAATTTCCAATTCTTTTCAATGGGCACAGATTTGGATATCACCCAGTTGGCTGGCCAAGTAGGTCACTTCCAAATATCTTGGCACTAATACACAGATTAGTGGATGCTTTTTCAATGTTGTATTAGCTTGTTGAAATATTTCCATTGATATTTTGATAATTCCTTTAGCCATAGTTCCCAAAATACCAGGTGTGGTATTGAGGCTATTGTTGTTAGGTGCTGATGGGTTGGTTCTGACTCAAATTAGCAACCCTGTATAAAACAGAGCAAGACACTCTCTGGTCCCATGCTGTCCTCATCATTGTTATGCGTCAGCCCATCGTTGTAGCCACTCTGTCAGACAATCCACCTTGGTCTGAGTCTTTCTCCTTTCCCAAGCATGATGCTCTTTTCCAGCCACTGATTTCTCCAAGAGCACATGAGACATAATCTATTTTTGTTGTACTTCTTCTAAGGCAGATATGTTTCTTCTTTTGTCAGTCCATGGCACCTCCAGTATTTTTTACCAGCACCAAATGCAGTGATTCATCATCTTCGGATGTCTGATACTCGATTCCATTGACACCTCATGATCACACGGGTTGATGCCCTTCTTCCATGTGGGCTTCGTTGCTTCCCTACTAGGTGGCCATTGGTTTAACTTCAAGCCTCTAAGACCTCAGACGCTGTGGGTCTTGTCATAGCCGGGCACCACCAGCTTTCTTCACATTAGCTTATGTTGCATCCCCTTTGTCTTCAGGGATTGTATCAGGAATGTGAGCAGGTTGTGAATGATCTTGATGTGTCCCTCGCCTCCATGGCATTTTCAAGCTCTCAAGTGATTGGGGTGCTGGTTTTGAATGGTATATCATTTTGTAGCCAACTGCCATATAGGGTGCAGACTATTTCAGTCATGCTGATACCATGTTTCATTTCTTCCAGATGTCGTCATTGCCAAGAAGAGCAAAATTAAAGGTTCAGACTGCTGAACCCAAAGATGAATGTTCGTTCTTCTCTGAGTTGTAAGCATATTCATTTCATATCGGGGTGGGAGAATGGCATATTTTTAAGGAGTAACACATTCTGCCACTAACTTAAGTTATTGGTATTGAGTAGGCCGTGCTTTTCATTCATCATGCAATAAATGTGGTGCTGGAGAAGAGTATGGAAAGTACCTGGGGTGGCTGAAAGGATGAACCTCTGTCTTAGGAGAAAGGCCAGAGTGTTTCTTAAGAGGCAAGAATGGCGAGACTTGAGCTCACAGGCTTTTGACATGTTGTTAGGAGAGACCAGTGCTGCGAGAAGGCGATCCTGTTCGCTGAAGTGGAAGGACAGTGACTCAGGAAGGCCCTCAGGAAATGGAGTGACACCATGGCTGCTACTGTGGGCTCCAGGGAGGCTGGCCCGGGACTGGGCAGTGCCTGGTTCTGTCGTAATTGAGTTGATGGCACCGAACAGCAGGAACAACATGCAATGCGTCTTTATTGAACTCCTGCTGTGCTTCTGTGTGCTGAGTCTAGTTTTTGCTTCAGCGATAGGAAACGGGCATTGTTTACATTAGACTGTGACCTCCTAAGGCAAAGGGACAATGTCATATTGCTTTAGAGCAGCGGTTCTCCTCCTTCCTCACGCCGCGACCCTTTCATACAGTTCCTCATGTGGTGGCGGCCCCCCCCCCCCCCAACCATAACATTATTTTCGTTGCTATTTCATCACTGTAACTTTGCTGCTGTGATGACTCAGGCGACCCCTCTGAAAGCGTCGTTTGACCCCCTAAGGGGTCACAACCCATAGGTTGAGAACCGCTGCTCTGGGGGGATGTTTCCGTTTGTCCCCATTGGCACTATTGGAATCTTTTGTTGTAGGAGATGGTCCTGGGTGCTGATGCGTCACAGCGTCAGCTCCCCTCCGAGCTGCTCATGGCACCCTCCCGCAGTTGTGATCATCCCCGTGGCCCTCAAAGGGCACCACGTGCCCCCTGGGGGCCGACTGGCCCTGGTTGGTTGAGAACCCGTGCTTGAAAACAATCAGTAGAAGCTGTTATGACCCCGTTAGGCAGTGCTCACATTCCTGTGCTGGGAAGAAAACAAGAGCAGGCCACAGTGAGCAGGCTCATTTTGGATGGAATATTCCGGGAAGCTCTTGAGGAGAAAGTGGCAATTGTGCAGACATGTGAGATTGGTGTGGGCAGCTTGCAAAGATCTCGTGAGATCTGGGGAGAGTGTTCCCAGTAGGGAGGGCAGCCAGGCAAAAAATCCCACAGTTGAACTGAGCTTGGCCATTTTAGGGAAGGACCAGGAGATCAAAATCAGCAAGGCGGAGAGTGGTGGGACATATTTGAAGCCGTCAGTATTTGGGACGAGGATGTGATGCCCTCGGGGTTCCCCTTGTGAAAGATCGTTCTTGGTGGAGAGCTGAGTCAGGTAGGGCAGCAGACCGACCTTTGGGGAAGACCTAGGACAGGAGTGAGGTCGCCCAGTTGGAGCTTCGTGCCAGACATTCAGGTGGAATTAGAAAGTCCTCTCTTCCATTGTGGGGCAAAGCAAAGTTATCTAGAAAGAGAGTGTAGAGAGAGGAGAGAAAGGGCCTGAGGACTCAACCTCAGAGGGGTCCACCATTGAGCAGTCTGAAGAGGAGACAGGAGAAGTCGTATCCCACGGTGATCCTGAAAGGAGGAGTGTGAAAGACACTCTTCCAGGGCCGAGGAGCCGGCAGCTGCAGAGAAGTCACAGTGACACGAGGAGGAATGAGAATTGACTGGTTCGCGCAGAACTGGTCCATGTGTGCAAAGCCCTGTCTGCTTTTAGCATTTCTTCAGAGTCACCCGAAGGACTCTGCGTCTTTGCCACCTGGTAATGTTTCCGTGAAATCGGCTGCTCGGTACTCCTGCGTGACAGCTGAGGATGACATCCACCTGCTCAGTCGGATGAAAGTCTGGGTGGTGGGATTGAGGTTTTCTAATCGCCAATCCCACTGCTACTGTGTTATGCGATCTCAGTGATTTTTTTATCTGTAGCATGCTTCCTCTTTAGCCGTTAGCATTGACCTCTGAAGAGAACTCACTTTGAGGAAGTCAGTGGCTTGTCCTACCCTGCACTCTCTTAAAGCATAGTCCAGAAGGACCTGGAAGGGCAGGAGCTGAGTGCTCCTCTGCTAACCAAAGCTCAACCATCATACTCTCCAGCTGCCCCATGGGAGGAAAGCCCTGGCAGCCCTCTGCTCCCACAGGGATCTCAGGCTAGACACCCCAGGGCAGTTCTGCACGGACCTTAGGGCCACTCTGCCCCATGGCGTGCCTAGGTGTTGAGAGCACACAGCTTGACCCAGGGTCACACATCAACAGAGCATAATTTAGCTGAGAATCCATTGCATCAGCTTTTTTTTCTTCCAGCCAGGCAGGCCCAGGTCAGTAGTGTCAGTGAAAGAGGTGGTCCTTCTTCCCGCTGCCGGGAGTGCGGGCTGGGTTGCCAGGAACATGGGGTTCCTTTAGCAGAGCTCCCAAAGCCGCTCTTTCTCCACTCTGCTCCACAGTCGATTCTTGAGTTGTTAGAACCAATCCATTCTGTGAAGAAAAAAAAAAAAGATTAAAGCAGTTGGGAGAGTTTAATGTACTAGTTTTCCTCCTTACATTGATTTGAATAACTTCAATAATTCCCCAAGTGCTAATCAAATTAATTTGTGTTGAGTGTTTTTCACTGTTAAGATGCAAGATTTCACCTCAACCGCAAGGTGACCTGACTCAGTAGGTTCTGTGGGAGCACTGTCCTATGTCTTGAGCGTACTTGTGGAAGTGCTTGTCTGTTCGCTGAGGGGCGGAGGGAGACACGTGTGATTTACAGTCCAGCACACTCTGCTTGGTTCTTGTTTCGCTTCCTCGCCATGTGTGTGCCTTGCCCGTGTTCCCACAGCTCCCTTTGCAGGGAGCCACCTCCTCCCGTGTGCCTAATGCCCAGAAACTTGGCGTGTGTTTCATTTTCCCATTTGGCCTCATGCTCCCCGGAAATTCTCTTGTCAATTTACTCTTAGATCATCTGCATCTGAAGAAGACGACAAGGAGGATAGCATCTGGGAGCCCCAAAAGAAAGCTCCCAGAGGTCGTAAGCCGTCTGCCCCCAAAGAACGTAAGCCAAAGAGGGCACCCCGTGGGAAGAAGAACACCCCGGAGAGCAGCGACAGCGTCGAAGAAGGTGTTGTTGTCAAAGAGGAGCTGGTAGGTTTTCCAGCCGGCCAGAGAGAGCACGGCAGTGCTTTCCTGACTGATGACGTTCCGTTTTCGTTACCTAAGAGTCGGGTACGCACTCCCTGCCCTTGAGTAGATGCCTGTGGGACAGGGTAGAACTGCCCCTGTGATTTTCTGAGACTGTAATTCTTTTTTTTTTTTTTTTTAAGGCATCACTGCCCTGGTGGTGGGAGTAGGAGGCCCAGTCTTTTTCAGGAATCGAACCTCCAGCCCAGTGGGCTGCAGTCCCGCGAACCACCACTACGCCACCGGGGCTCAGCCCCGAGACTGTAACTCTTAACAGGAGTAGAAAGTTCATCTTTCCCCCCCCCCCCCCCCC